>VWZZ01000794.1:132692-271440 GCA_013399095.1 Psophia crepitans | reverse complement strand
GGGGTGGGGGGAGCGAGCGCTGGGCCCCTAGCAGCGGCGGGGGGCCGCGGCGCTGCCCTGCGTGGCGGGGCGGTGGGGCTGGGCAGTGTCCCCGGCTCCCCGCCCTTTGTGGGGGAAGGGCGGCGCAGGCTGCTGGGGCCCTGTCGGCGTGGGGTTTCTCCCGAAATCCCGGCTGGAGCCTGCGCCGGGGTCCCTGTCCTCGGGGGTCGTTTGACTAGGGCCCCACCTTAATGGAGGAGCTGTAGGAAATAGGTGGGCAGGCCTTGAAAAAGCGAAAATATACCTTTGTGTATATCTTCTGCCATTAACGTTAGAGCCCTTTTTGCAGCAGACAACTTCGTGAGGCATAGAAGGTTCACTGTAGCATGGGCTGTGGCTTGCACTCTGGTGCCTCAGAATAATTTGGTTCTGTTATATTATTTCATAATGTGGTGGACTTTACTGGGAGCAGATTGTGTGGTTTAATTGATTCCTTTTTTCAAGAAAAAATGCTCAAGGATTAGGCCTTTAGAAAGGTATCCTACTGGCTCAAGTAACAAGAGAGCAAATAAATTTATCTTCCTTTCTCTTGTAAGGGTTACCCCAAATTTTTTGTTATCCGCACAAAGCTTGCGTTTAGGTATCATGTTTACAAAAGCATTTCCTGCTGACGGTACCTTCAGACTTCCATGTGTATGTCATACAGCCTGCTCTGTTTCCTCCCTCGTCATAAACTTGGTGTGCATGTGAAGGGGAAATAGAAGAAATGGCTTTTGTGTTGTTGGGTGTTTGAAATACCATGATGTAACAAATGGGGGTTTTTGTTCTCCATGTAATTTTGTGCCCATCTATTTTGCTAGGCCAACAAGGAAATTGGTGATTGTAGATTAACTTTCTCCCCACCGCCACCCTTAAAACTTGTCTTTCTACACTCTCATACTTGGTTACCCAAAATCCACAGTGCTTTAGATTAACCATTTCTGTGTGTCTGGTCTAACCTGGTACTTATTTCAGGCGTAATTTCCTTTTGGGACAGTAGCTCTTTACATGATTAGATACCCAGAAGAACAATGTGCATAATGGCAAAGAGGTGTGTAAGTTATTTGTAACTTTGCAAGTCATCACTAAACTGTATTATAGTTAAACCTCTAGCAGGAAGGTGCATCTTGTTTTGTTTTACATCTTAGATTGCAAGCTCTGCTGGGCACAGGTTCCTAGGTATTTTTGGAATAGACATGATAATGCGAAGGGAAATAAAACAAGCAGTGAAGTGGTATGCAGAATGGGATGCTGAGGTGATTCCAATAGCGAAGGCTCCACTATCCCTGATATTTTGATCTGTTTGTGTCTTGTGGTTATGTGTAGTCTAGGACTTTGGTTCTAACCTAATCGTGCTGTATCAATCTTTTTTCAGAAAATTTATCTTAAAAGGGCAGCGTTGCTGCTAGTCTTCCTACTTAATGTTTGTTCTTTCTTTCAGACTAGATAGTGCCTAATAAAATTTCTCAGTCTTCAGGAGCCTTCGCTTGGAAAGGATAAGTCACATCTTCAAAATTAAATGCGGTGCTTCAGCACTAAATTTCTGGGAAAATACTTCTGTATGTTACATGCCCTGATACATTCTTTATACTGTTATAAGCATACACAATATGTTATTTTGAATGTGTTCATAACTTTGTCTTAATTGATCTTGTTTTGCTTGTACTCTTAGATGTGTATGCAATTTGTCAAATGTTTCCATTTCACTTAGCAGTGCGGTACAAGTGATTCTGAAGACTGATGGGCAAACAGGGAATTAAGAAGTTGGTTAAATAGATCAGTTAAACTAGAATAAACCTGCAACACAGACCTTATTTAAGTAAACAGTAAGCATATTAGAATGAGATTTTGAGGAAGATAAATCGCTGTGCTCGGTTTCTGAAATTTCTCTAATACTCGTTTATGGTTGGTGTAACTTCCTTCATACTGGCTTCAGTGACCTTTTTCTTGACATTTTCAATAACTTTCCAACAGTGATGAGATATGAAAGTTGTCAGTATTTAAAAGTTAAGTGATAATCTTGTTTCAGAGATGAAAGCAAAGATGAAATCTCAAAGCATCATTACCTGACTATTACTTAAATGAAAATGCAATCTCCTTAATGGTTAATAATTTGCTAGTTAAGGGTGCATGGCCAAAACAAGACGTTCTTTGAGTGAAAGACTAGCATATGTTGTTTCTGGATGAAGTTGAGAAAGAAAACTGTGTATTTTACATGACTGATCACTTCTAAATTAGGTGCAATATTTGTTTTGGCTGAATGGAGAGTAAGCAACGTGCTAATAGCTGTTAAGTAGTAACCAGAGTTGCTTTACTTTCATGTTATACAGAATATTGTAAAGTTCCTGTTTGTGGGTAAGAGAAATTGTCAGCCAGTTCTCTGCTGGACAAGTTTGAATGTTTAATCTCTGAAAATACAGAAAATACAAAAAAAAAGCAGAGTTTCCTATGTTATGTTCCCTAAACATTGACCTCATCAATGTTTATAAATATGTTAAGGGTGAGTGTTGGGAAGATGGAGCCAGGCTCTTCTCGGCCTCACTAAGCGATAGGACAAGGGGCAACGGGTGCAAATTGGAGCATAGGTTTCGGGTTAATGTGAGGAAAAACTTTTTTACTGTGAGGGTGACAGAGCACTGGAACAGGCTGCCCAGAGAGGTTGTGGAGTCTCCTTCTCTGGAGACATTCAAAACCCGACTGGACGTGTTCCTGAGTGATGTGCTCTAGGTGGCCCTGCCTTGGCGGGGGGGGTTGGACTAGATGATCTTTCGAGGTCCCTTCCAACCCTTGTGATTCTGTGATTCTGTGATTCGCTGCACAGCATAATGTTTTCTACTTGTTAGCATGCTTTCTGTTTTCAGCTTTCATCACTTCCCTGGTTTTAGGACATCCATTCTGGATGTTGTGGGCACATCCTTCTACTAATATTTTATCAAATGCTTTTTCTGAAACTTATCTAAAACACAGAAGGCAACAGGATGTTTAAGGAATGATCCTGCATGTGCTCTGCTTTCTTATGTGCCAATAACTGTTCAGAATGAAGTACACTTTCAAGGTGCTTTTTAAAACAGGTTGAACAGAGGTTTAAAATGGCCATATTTACGGTTGAAACTAAAAGCTTATGTGCCAGTATTGAAATTCTAGCTAAGACTGTTAGAGATAACAAATATATATTAATTGAGGGGTTTGTACATCTTATCTAGAGGGTTTCTTTTGAGACTGTAGGCTAAATTCTGCATTAGAGTACATGCTAAGTCTTGTTCTGGGATGCAAGCGGGCAACTCCTAATGGAATCTTCCTGGAAGCTACGTTGCGTCTGTGCACGTGCTTTATAGCATCTGAATTTATCCTCTCTAGCACTGTCAGATGTTCTAGAACGCTAGTGAAACTAAGGGTGCTTTGGCAGAGGTGCAAGGGAGTATCTCAGTTTTGGAAACCTGTAACTGTGTCGACTTTAACTGGACTTGGAAACAAAGTCATGCAGTTGTGTGGTGCTACTGCTGGGCTTCCCTGGGAGTTACATTTTTTCCCTTGCAGAACTATTTACACAATGGTAATGTAGCGAAGAGTCAAGTATCCTATAAATGACAGGAATCTGCAACCAGAAAATAAAATAAGTATTTTGGTGTCAAATGTATAAATTTAAAGAAATAGTTCTTGCTTTATGTTGTGGTTTGGCTTTTTGGTTGTGAATTTGTTTTGGTTTTTTTGTTTGGGTTTTTTTTTGTGTTTTTTTTTGTTTGGTAGTTTATGTTTTTTTTAATTCAATAATACATTGTATCAGGCCTTCATAATTTGATCTTGTAAATTTTTTGACTGACAGTTGGATTATTGACGCTGTGAGATGCGTTTGAGTATCTTTTTGCCAACTACTGTATTAACTCATAGGTATACTGTAGTAAAATTGGCTGTTCCTTAATATGCTCAGGTGCTTTGGAGTGAAGAGTTGTCCATCAGTGGATGATCAGCTACAGGAGTAGTTTTTATACAGACCTGGCTGATTTTGTGTTAAGGCGAATAATTTAGTAACCATTTTAAAATTCTCTTCACTTGCATTTTTCAAAGTATTGTTTGTCTGTCAGGCGTAGTAAATGTATTAAATCTTCTTACATTTTCAGCGTCTGTTTTAGAATTTTCATAAAATATTTCACTGCACTGTTCCTCTATTATGAGACAGTGCTTTTAAAGTAGATATTGCATACATAGCAGACCATACGTCGCCACCTCTTAGACCTTTTTTTTCTGGCAGCTTTGTAGTTTGTGGCATTTTACTGATATCTGTGCTTGATTAGTTGGTTGAGATTTTTCCCTTTTCTCTCTTTCCCCTCCATGATTCAAACATTCAAAGAAATAGTATACAAAAGAGGGGCTTTGTCAGGAGCTCAGAAGTTCAGCAAACAGCTAGCTTTTGTACTTTTATGTAGGGCTTCCTCCCCTCCAAAAGCAAAGTTACGTTGGCCAATTTTTGTCAAGGCTCAGGTAAACTAGATAAATTCCAATAAATAAAATAGTATTGTAACCTTTACTTTTCAGGCTGAGGAGGCAGGTACTTCTAAACACTCATAACACTTGATGAAGAATAAGTCTTTTTGACAGTCTGGTAGCACGTTAGTTCCTTTGACTAAATGCATTTCACTCTCTTTTTTTAAAGTTTTTTAATAAACATGCAGTCCCTGCCCTGAAGAGCTTGTGCTCTGCTCGGGTTTGTTTTGTTTTGTTTGTTAGTAAATGGAGATGTAACAGAATGGGGTGAAACTATTAGGATTAGTTTTAGGTGGTATGGTTGAGTTAACTTGCTAATTTAGAAAGAGAATCTATTATGACTTAAATGAATCTAACGAAAACACTTCAAACTTTAAAACAAGCTTAATGGTTGCGTAACATTCGTAGCTCTTTCTTTGCTGCTTCTCGTGATCAGTTAAGGCATTTTTCAGCTAATAGACCTGAGACTACAGGCACACATGTTAGTGGTTCGGTCAGATCTGGTAATACTGCTCCTGGGAAGTGTGTGCCTGTGTGTACTCATGACCTTGACGTATGTATATCCAATCCCCGAGTGCTCCATTTCTCCCCCACCTCCTGCACCTGCTATATCATGGTCAATTGATAACAGGAATAATTGGTTGTGAATTGTTAAATGAAACATGTGGAAAGTGTGTCCAAAAATATTGTATCTAGTTCAGTGGTGTCTTATCTGTACGAGCTAAGTCTCCTCCTATGATGTTTTTATTAGACACTTGATTCTGGGTACGAAGGCAAAGGATTTTTTTTTTTTCTCCTTGCTATATTGATTGCAAAATGGTTGAAAGAGATTGAGATAAATCTTTTACTCTGAAAAACATAGTGACTCCCTTCCCCTCCAAACTCTTGTTTCCTGACTGTGAAAGTGAAACCCTGTTGATATAATTTGAAACTAGGTTAATATGAAAAGTTAGTTTTGAAATAGGTGCGTATTGATGAGAATATCAGGGTTCTGTCCAGTTCTTGTGCTGCAATATTTTTTTGATCCCTAATAGTACCTGAAGCTTCATTTAGGTGTTTAATATCTCATTATTTTCTTGGTTATGGCAGTTATCCTTTGGTAGTGGTACCCATATTGAAGGGTCCCCTCAGATTCCTTCTACTTAATGGTCTGTATGAGGAAGGGATCCAGACTTACTGTCTTCTCCTTGCCCAGTAAGGAGAGTTAAGTGGATGTGGAAATTCAATTTGGTGGTATTTGGTGCCGACAAGACTTACGTTTAGTCCCTGCTATGTGTATAGTGAGGGTGGTCCTTAACAAATACGGATCTGGTGAAGATGTGGAGAAGTTTTTTTAAGTAACAGGGAAATAGACTTGCTTTGCTTAGAACATACAGGGCTTCATGGATATGCTAGGCAGTGTTCCAGGATTTGTATGGATCTGGGTAATCAAAGATGATTTATTATTTGTTGGGGCTCTTTCACTGGTTGGAAGGGAGGTGATATATATTCTCTTTTATTAAGGTAACGTAAACAGTTCCCACATTTCCCTTTTTTGTGGTAACTTTTTTATTTTGATAGTGACCAAGGTAGCGTTGGACTTCTCTGGTTTGAGAGAGAGTATTACATATGTAAAACTTTCCTAGGATAATTAAAGAGAAGGAAACTTTTGAGTAAAATGGGTGGAAGAACACTGCAGTTTCTTTCTCTTTCTCTCTGTTAATATCCTAATCTATAAGTTCCAGATTTCTTGTGCTACAAATGCAGAGTTCAAGTGGGAAATGATGTTTATGATGCTGTTAATGTTGTTATAGGAACTGTCCAAATTGAGGCTTGTGTGAGTGTGCAATAAAATAAATATGCTATTATTTTTTGACACAAGAATTACTTAATTTTATATTGTGAAAATTCAAGGCAGTCTTGACGTCCTAGCCTTCATGTCCTAGCCCTGCAAGGAAACATACCAGAAATAATATTAAAGATAGGTCTGAGCAACATAGTAATTTTCCTGAAGCATATATTTTCTTTTTTATATTTTATATATATATAATTTATTTTAATATACAGAATGTACAGCTGCTTTAGTGGTGCAGAAGTTAGTCTGAGCACTGTTTTACAAAGTAGATTGAGGGGAGAAGTTAATGGTGTTGTCCATGAGCCTGTTTGAGTCTGAACTGAAGTGGTTCATGTTGGACTTGTGATAGTGCTGGAGAAAAGCTTTCTTGGAGTGTGAACTTTTAACCATGTTCTTAAATAATCAACTTACCATCTGTCTCACAAGCCACAAATGTAGTTCTTTCCATCTTAACATTTCTCAGAGAAAGAGGGAGGCACTCCTGTTTGGCATCGCTCTGTAGAGAGGCCATCTCTCTCCATTCTTTATTAAAGGAAGCTTTGAGGGACCTTGGTATGAGCTGGGTGCCCATAGCTGGATAGTATGAACATCTCTGTAGGAGGCCATGCTTAACCTCTACTTGCCTATTCACTTAATGGCTTCTTCCTTTAAAAAACAAAAATAAAATGAAAAAAAAAAGTTGGAGCTCAAAAAGGTTGAGATGGATGCCCCTCTTGGTCATTTCTTGAAATTGAAAGAATAGCTTTGCTCTTTTAGAGGGAGGAAACACAAGATTGATTCCATTGTGCATTTCTCAGAAGAAAAGCGCTCTGGTACTTCTGTGAAATACTGCTATGCATGGTGTCTTCTCAGGTCTAGAGAAATAAAACAGAATAGGTTGCAGATGCCTCCGTAGTGTTACTTAGTGGAATGTCGACATTAAGTCCTCATGCACAGTAGATCTTTTCAGTAGTCCTCCTTTAACACATTGATCTGTTGAACTAGTTTGTAGTAGCTTTGTCAAGTGTTTGCTTCTGAAGGAACATTGAAAAGATGAGACTGCAGTCATCCAGGTAAATAACTAATTTTATGTGTGGTTATAAAAATCATTATTTTGAAGTCCGGAGCTTTGGACTGCCTTGATCTAGAGCAGACTTGTCAGTGATGTCATCTGGGCATTAAGGCTTCTCTTATGTTCTCATCTTCTACTTGTCTTAGAATGTGGCTGTGGGAGTTGAATCGCTGCTGGTGCCGGGGGGACCGGGAGCTCTACGCTGCAATAGGCAGCAAGGACTAGTTTCTGGGAGTGTGCATGGATGGCAGTTGCTCTTAGAAAAAGCTGCTGGATTTTATTTTTTTTTAACTGCTTTGGCAGCAGTTCAGTGGTCTGTGTTGAGCTGCGAACAGATGGAGGATGTGATCAGCTGTTGGGGCAGTGTTTGCTGCTCTAAATAGCTGTTCCTTGTCTTCTCCAGGGAAAGGTAGCAGGCTGGATAGAAGTGTCCGGCTGGCAGCCAGTCCAGGGGACTTCACTGTTCTAGATCTAAATTTTCATATGCCCATGTTTAGTCTTCTGGATATTAATTATTCCTCTGCTATTGAAAGTGCAAGTTTTGTTATGGCTTGCATTGCAATGTCAGCTTTGCTCACTTTGATCCGTCAGTCAGTTGTTGCTCTTTTTGGAAATAACAGCTTCTCTGCTTAAAAGTTAAAGCAAAACCAAACAGAGTAGAGAACTGGGCAGTGGTTGGTTTATGTCCCAAGTCTGTGGATATGCTGAAGAGGTAAGCTTTCTAAAGATTGTATATAAATACGTCCATCACTGGCATATAAAACTCTAGTGACTGATGTCTGTTTATTAAATATTACGTAGTTGATATTTTAGTTCTAATTATTAAATCAAATAGTTGTCCTGCAAAAAAGTAAAGGGTTCCGTGGACCCATAACTATCTGTAGTTTTCTGAATTAAGAATGTAAACACTGGCAACTTCAGTCTACCCTAAGGTTGTTAGACTCTGTGGACAACAGTGAAATAATTGGGAGATGGTTTTTCTTTTTTCCTGCCCCTTAAGGTCTCACCACCTTTAGGAGATCTGCAGATCGAGCAGAAGTAACTACTGCAGTTACTCCCCAAAAGAGAGTATTGGAGAGCAAGGGGTAGAGTAGCAGGCGTGTTCCTCTACAACATCAGAAGCTGAAGGAAGTTTATAGTAACGGCAATCTCATTTAGTTATAACACTCGGAAAGCTATTGGGGAAAATGCATATGGCACATTGTGTTAGGGCTATCCATCTCCTCAGCCAGCTTTCATCTAAAATTGGTCATCTACACTAGTATGCAATCTGGATTTATGGCAGTAGTCTGCCTCTCCGGTAGACTTAGCACAGCTGTGTGCTAGCATGGCTGTCTAGCTTCTGCCAGAGCTGGTGCATAATAACTCAGTTATTATTCAGCCATGTCCATCAAGTGTTCCTTCTGTACCACCACCAACTATTTAGAAGCTGTAAACCTGGATATTTACCAACTAGACCGATGTCTGAACAAGATCCTGAAGTAGCACCTGGATATATTTTGTATGCAGCAAAATCCTGCTTTCTCAGGGACTGGTCTTTTTTGGTCTGCTTTTATTCTCCCCATCTGTCAGAAGAAACAGGTGGCAATTAGAGATCTGATAAGTTAAGAGAGGTCTGTGGTTAGTGAATGAGGATGAGGTCTTTGGAAGGATAGAATAAGACTACGGTGTCTTTTTCTTTCTTCTTGGATAGTGTAGGAGAAGGGTTAACATGAATAAGGAGAGAAAGAGCTGTAAAAGAGCAGGCATTTTGCTGTTACATGAACTATGCTTAGCCTTTTGAAATGGGCAAGTGAGTTCATGGAAGACTCTTGAACATATTAACTGAGCATGACGTTATGTAACCAGTTTTTTTCAAACTTGACTAATAAGTTTATGTCCGTCATAGGCTTTGAGTGTCTGTCATTAGTGACATCTAAAATAAAGTTAATTATTATCAGCATTGAGAAGTGACGGAAAGAAAAGATGACTGTCAATTGAATCCTACTTCTGGAAGAAGTCTATTAATGCAAGTGATGACTCTTTAGAATCTGTGTAACTCTGTATTAGAGTGTATCTCATGGTGTGCAGTGATGAAATTTGTTGGAAGCTGTATTAAATGTAACATACATGTAGTGTTCTGCAAAGAGCTGTAAGGCTCTACCTTGTCTTCTGTTCTGCTTTAAGGTTTGCGCTGTCAGACTGCATCAGTGACAGCTCCTTTCTGACAAAAGAAGTGGCTTTAGGCAGGGGTGCCGGACTTGAATGCTCTCTGCCACCCGCTTCTTCTTTTTGAGGCATTTTTCAAAGAGAGAGAACTAGTGCAAACAGCTGTATGTTGATGTGGTTGGAGTCAGTGCACTAACTGTGGGCACTGCAAAATTTTGGACTAAAGTGATTTTGCTTTTAAACTAAGATGATATTTTATTTTTTTTAAAGCCAAAGCTTGTTTTCTGATTTTTGGTTGGTTGTACCGAAATAGTAGCTTTAGCCCTCAGAGCAGAACTCTGCTAAAGCAATGAAGGTGGTGCTACCACTGAATTTTTCACAAGGGTAGTTAAGCTATTTTCTAATACTAAGTGGGGTTTTTTCCCCATTGATCTAGGTGCAACAAGCTAACAGTGTGATTTAAAAATACCTTGAGTTAACCTGTTTTCATAGGCAGACTTTGGTTAGTTTGAGTATTACAAGAAGTTAAGGAACCTCTTTCAAATTCTGTAACCATATTAAGCCGAACAGTTCATTATTTCAAACTTCTAGGAAGTATTTCACAGAGATGGATGCGAGGCTCTGAATTCGGATAACACTAACGTTAACGCAAGCCCAGAGACACTCTTGTGGACGCATGTGAGTGAGAATGTGCGCATGCATGCTCGTACATGCGTATGCATGTACCTAAGCCTTTTAAAACATGACGTTTTTGTATGCAGATTAATGATGTTGCTATGTAAGTGTAGGCATGAAGTAAGTAATTTGTCTGTGTGCGTGTACGGTGGGTTTGGATTAGGAGAACATGTACGTATGTGTTAAGGCTGCTGATGGACAAAGAAGTGCCTGAGTAAATGTTTAAAGGTTCTTCGCCACACTGGGTCTCACAGTGAAACCAGTCATTGGGAACAGAAGAGTTTGCCTTAAAAAGCAGTTCTGAGCCGCAGTACAGTTTTCCCAGCCTTTAGTGTTTAATTGGTGTGGAGTTAATGACCAAAAGATTTCTTAATTGCCATAATGCTTCCAGGCTGCTTATCTTCAATAAGCTGCTGCCACAACAGATGGCAAGTTAGTGGTTTAGCTGAGGTTCACTAGAAGTTTTTCACTACTTTATTCTAATGGCCATAACTTATCTATGTGGCTATAACGTGTAGTTGAAACCCAAATCTTCACTGTGGTAGACTTCAGATGAATTAAAGTTTTATTTTGTCACTCAGCGAGAGGTAGAACACTCCTTTACTGTCAGAAGAAACTTTGCAGTTTTATCTGTGTGATCATCTTTATTTTATCTTTACTTCTTTTTCCTGGCTACTCCGAAGATTCATCTCCATTATAATGTCATTCTCTGCTTCTTTTCAGGGAGTCTGCAGGGAATTGTACTGGTGTCTGCTGTGATTTGAGACAGCTTGCAGCAGCAGCCTGAAGCCAGCTGGATTTTTTTTTTTTTGTTAGTGTCATAACTGGCAAGAATCTGAACCACAGGAATAAAAGTGGACAAAATTAAACTTCCATAATTTTCAGGTAGACATTGCTTTGAAAAAAAATACTTATGCTTTCAGTGGAAAAAAATTACCATGATTTTTTTTCATACTGAAAACAGGCTACCATACTTGAATGGTATCCTCCACTATCTATACATTTGAAAGCTTATGTAGGAGGAGGAGGAACTTCATACTGAGGAACATTTCATAGTAACTAAGTTAAATTATTATTTAATGTTTTCGGAAGTGCTGTCCTTGATGACCTAGCTTACTGGTTTTCAAAGTTATGGTGAAATAATGACACTTAATCATACATACTTTGAATATTTTTTTATACTGCTTGTTGCGTGTTCCTTTAAACTTGATGACTGTGGCCTTATGTCTTCATAATAGTAATGAAGAGAAATATTCTTTTGTCAATATTTAAAGTTATTCTGAGCGTGTGTTTTCATTTTAATTAGGTGAAAAATCTAGTGATTGTGTAAGGTTTAGGGGATTGTTTGGTCCCCAGGAGTTTGTTAAAACATGACTAGTAATGGCCTGTGGGAATTTTTTTCTTAAGTACAAGTAGAGCTTTCAAGTAGAAGTCTCAATGCGTGCTTGCTTTCGTGGCTTTTGACTAAGGACGTAGAAATGGGTGTTTGTCTAAATGTGAAGCCAGTTCTGAAACAAACTGTGAAGTCAGTGGTCTGCGCTTGATGATGTTACCTGTTAGATTGGCTCGTTCTTGCAGCCAATAACGTATTTCTGATGCTTTGACAACTAAGCTGCTAAAGTCCATGGTAGTCCAGGTCTGTTTTCTGTTAAAGCCTAGGGGATCTTAACCAGCATTAGGCCTCCCTTATACTAAAGTCCCTAAAAAAAATCCATGAAAAAAATTACTTCTAACCCTGTTAATATTTATGATAATTCTGAGAAAGCCAACATCCCTTTTGTCATGAAGTCCTGGTGAAATGGCTGATACATAGCGTGCAAAGTTATAAAATGGGGGTACTTGAGGTATTGCCCTAATATTAAAAAATCATTCCCAAATAATTGTATTTTTACATTTTAATTGTTTTCCCAAGTTAGGGATTAATTTTTCTGACAGAAAAAGAATTTTCTATGGTTTCTTTGACTCATGTGTTTTTCCTTTTTTTTTTTTGTTAATAGCAGGAAGTTAGTCTTCACTGTTTTATTTTGCTTGCATTGTTCTATCTCTGACACTTGCCCACAAATATATTCTTTTGTACAGTTTGCTTGAGTAATTTAACTACTTGAAGTTACATGCAAAAATGGGGTTTTTTTAGTGTTTATATTAACTCCTGATCAGCAAAACTCTGCCGTTATTGATGCTTTTAAGGCTTTGTGTTTATGACTAGTAAATTTTTAGTGTCCTTGTCTTAAACCTTTTCACCAAAATGGGTGTTTTGTAGGGTGGTTGTCTATGACATGAGTGCGTTTAGGTAAGTATAGGAATAATCTAATAGTAAGTTAGTACGTGGTCGGGGAGGTATTACGTCTGACGATTATTTCTTTTGTAGGTGTCTCTGCTTAGTGGGGTTTAGTGGAGCACGAATCCCTTTAGTTAAATCATGAGAGGATCACTGGAAGATGGTCTTTCTGGCACCTGTTGCATCTGCCCGTCCAGTGTGGTGGTGTGATTCTTTCTTTCATCTTAAGCAAAATTTCATCAACACTAGTGAGCGGGGAGGATGACTGCAGGTCTTCTTTTTGGAAAGCCAGCCCTCTCTGTGGTCAGACATCCTCATGTACTTGGTGTACTTGAAAGGAAATTACATTGGATAGGCTTACAATTCCACTATAAGCCAGAAAATACTGGTGAGAAAGTCATAAAGGATGGCTGTGTGTCCCACTGCTACTCTGTGAATTTATCCTTTAATTAGGCTGTCTTTTTTTCCATCTTCCTGATCACACTTGTTCATTCATGAGAAAGAGTGTGTGCTTGGGTGACTGGTGAGCAGGCAGGCAGTCTGAACTCGGCGGTGTATCAGGAGCGGGGTAGCTACCAGCGAAGTTGAGCTTTGTGGCCCTGTTTTTTCCCTTTGTGAATTGTCTTAGGTAGACTCTACTGATTAATATTTTAAAAGAAGATAAAAAGCTCCATAATGGAAAACAGTATTGGTAATGATCTACCTTGATACATATTAAAAGGTAGATGACTTGTCTGAAAAATACAATTAATTTTCTTTAAGGTTGGTGGGTTTTTGGGTTTGGGGTGGTGTTTTTTTTTAAATTGCACTCTAGGAAGTAGACATAAATCCAAGCAATCATCGTTTAGGGTACTACTCATAACCACGCTAATTTAACTATGCTTGCTTTACCTTTTAAATCTCACGCTAGCCAAATAGTCAGACTTGCTGCTCGTCGGTAGTTCTTTGGTTCCTTCTGCACTTTAACTATCTCCTTAAGTTTGATACCAGAGCTGAATGTAATATTCTAGAATCTCTTATCAGTGCTATAAAATCTTGGCTTCAAGTTTCGTTTGATGTTTGTTTTTATCTCATTCATTTATCCATCTTCTGGCCAGTGGAGACAGCAGTGATTACACTTTTGTCACTTGTTTGTCTAACCCGCTCTTAAAATGACCTCGTTGATGGAGACTCCACAACATCACCAAGCAGCCTATCTTTGTCCTTAAATACTTTACTATTAATTTTCCGTTGCATAGAAATCTCCCTTGCTACAATTCAGACAGTTTATTGCTTGTTCTGTTTGCTGTGGATACAGAGAACTGACTCTTCTCCCCTCAGTATTCTGATCTGTAAGCTTGGTGTCCCCAGTCCTTTCAGCCTTTCCTGGCAGGTAATATTGTCTGTGTCTGGTAGTTTTTCTCTTGTGGCTTTTCTCCAGCTGTTCCTGTCTGGCTTGAAGGCTTGTGTTCAGAATGAGTTGCAGTTGTCCCTCTGAGACTTACTGGAGCAGTATTAGGTGGAAGGATTATGTCATGTGTCACATAAGCTATACATCCCAAGGTAGCATTAGCTTTTTTCCAACAGTCTGACCTTGATGACTTCTCTCTTGCATGTAGTCACCTATGCCTATTTGGAAATTCGTAGTAGTTCTATCAAGATCTTGGTTTTTAGTTTGGCTGTGAGAAAGTCTCAGTAATTAAGACTGTCACAAACATTAATCAAGTAAATTGTCACATTTAATCTTTTTTCCCTGTGTAACTCGGTCATGGAAGAAAGTTGTACTGGTTTGACATGGCTTGTTTTTGACAAAATCAAGGTGGCTGTTCCTTCTCTCCATATCATCAAAGTGCTTAGAAAGACTTGTTTGAATATATTTGACTAATATATGATATGTTCTGAGAAATGAAAACAAACCAATATTATTCCTGAGGTACTTCTGCCCTTTTCCATCCCTTTTCTCTCCCGCAGCTTTTGTTGGTTGGTTTTGGGGTTTTTTTGTGGTGTTTTTTTGGGGGGTGTTTTTTTTATGAGGGGTGGGGTTGTTTATTTGCTTTAAAGAAAGACAGTTCACCTTTTTCTAAGCTTCTGATATCTCAGGCATCCTCCATGAGTTTTCAAAGATAGGATTATTGATTTTGAGATGGTTCGGAGGATTCCCTGAGCAACTTGGTTGAATGTTATCAGGTTTAGCCAACTTGGAAAAAAATGAAAGTATGGCTACTTCCAGTAATAGGCGGACTCTGGGTGGGTATTTTTACCCCTTTATTTGTGCTAACTGTGCTAGTCACCTGCTTGTAGTTGCTCTCTTAGTGAGGACTTGTTCTTCATTAATCTGTTTTCCCTCTTCATTAGGTAATTGATAAATTCCCTTAGTAGTAGTAGTGTACTGATAGAATGATTTCGTAGTAGCCTTAGGCTGTTTTGTGAGAACTAATTCATTTTGTGCCTTTAGCCTTTTCAATTTGTCCCCTGTATTCCCTTGCCGTTGTAAGGCTTGTTATTCCCTTTCTGTGTGCTTTTTCTGAGTCATTATTCTCTTGCTATGTTTTCTATTCTCTTGCTGCACTTGGTTTTCTTGAATTTGTTTGCATCTATTGTGTCATTTGAGAATTAGCTCTTCCTTGCCTTAGATTTCTATGAGCTCTTATTTAGTGATGTTAAATCTGTCTCTTGCTGTTCTTCCTTCCTTTCCCTCTTCAGTAACCACTTCCAACAAAAATGTGTCTCATTGTTTACTGTCAGCCACTTCTTTCTTGCTGGGTACAGTTAAAGGAAGAGTCTCTGGTTGCTTTCAGTGTTTTAAAAAAGTAAGTTCCTTGAACTCTTGCTGGAGTTCTGCTATGTTCTGTTCCCAGTAGGTGCCTAGGTTCTTAGTATCTCCTAGTAACAAGAAGTCCTATGCTTTTTTCACTTTTTTATCTGCTTAGAAAAGGTATCATCTGTCTGTCCACTATTTTTGATGGTCTGTAGTAAGCTTGCTTGATAGCAGCCCTAGATGGGGCCAGCAAACAGATTGTTCTCTGTGGCTTTTTCTGATACAGCTGTTTAGCTACCTTTGTCTTTGGCAGTCGCTTCATAGATTGCCTCAGAGATATCATAATCATAGATGTCTCTGCTCAGCTGCCTCCTGCTTTTCCCTAACACTGAATCCCCGCCCCCAAAAACCAAAACCCATACCCAAAATTCCAGAACAGCTTTCTAAGACAATCTGTAATGAAGCATTTACTGCACTGGACATTTTCCTCAGCATAGGAAATATTCCTACAAATCCAGTCCAGGACTTAAGTTTGTCTCCCTACTTGGATGCAATTCCTACATCTTTGGGTCAGGGAACATCTGAGATGAGAGTTTTGGGGGTGCCACTTTCCCTTTTTGTTCCAGTTATGTATGTTGGGATCCTGAGGCTTTCTGTCAATTGGGGGTTGGAACCAGATGATCTTTTAAGGTCCCTCCCAATCAAGCCATTCTATGATTAGCACCTCTGCCTTTTGGTGAGGGGTAGCTGAACAGATTCCCCTGGACTATCTGATTTCTGCCTAAGTTGCTGCAGAAAATCAGATGCTTGGGTCAAAGGACTTCAAAGTTTACATATTTCTTGAGTTAATTCAGTAAACTTCTGGTCCTTCCCATAGTGGTAGGTGAAGCACACCATGTGTTAGGTCTCAGTAGTGTATTTCTTGTGGCTATAAGAAATTTAATCCGTGATGTGATATACGTGTGTAAGGTGGACATCTAGAGCTGGGTAGTTTGGGATAATGAAGTGCAAGGACTGAGGTAATCTGCTATGGATATTAGCTTAACTTCATAGTGGTTGGTTAGGAACATATCCTTTGAATGCAGTTCTGATTGTAGAGCTTACTTGCTGTATCTTCTCCCATAATTTTGGTGATTGTTCTTTAGTCTAGCTATTAAACTAGGACTCTGCTGCTTATTCATGCTGGCTTTTGTAGAATTGAAGGGACTTAGAACTGAAGAATTACTGCTCTGCCTATTTTCTGTGTCATGTCTGAGTAGAGCATATGCAATTTGCCTGACAGTTCTGTTTAGCCATGCTTTTCCCACAGCAGAATGTTTTAGAAATTGTATTGGGTGGATCCTTCTGAAAATGCCCTCTCCCATGCACGGCTTACTTAATATTTTAGGAGATTTTGCTGTCAAGAATGAGTATGTTTAACCCTTTATCAGTTACCAGGTGAGGTCATTTGCTTGTAACATAATTCCTGAAATAGAGCATTTATTCTTGTATTATTGAAGTCAAATAATTAATTCCTAAGCGTTGTCTTGTGCATCTTAAAGTTGCCTTTGGATGAATGCTTCGTACTGTTCATAGGGAAAGTGCTGGCACGTTTGGGGGTTTTTTGTTTTGCATAATCCCATTAATTTTACATCTTTCTGTTCAGGATTGAAGGATAAACATCAGATTAAATCTTTTAACAACTCTCTACTAGGAAAAAAATGTATATGCGTGGTTGTTACCTGTCAGGGCTAGTTGAGAGAATTTTGGGGCATTTTAACTACCTGCTCAGAACACTTTTGGCCATCGTGCTGGGGAAAAGAAATGCTTGAATCATCTTCATTATTTGCTTTTGGTATTTTGTTTTTAGCACATGGGGGTGCATAATTCCTGGGAAACCACTGAACATTTTTTCAGTACAGGCAAGGCAGAATCCTGGTAGGAGGTGGATTGGCTCTATTCTGCTGTGTCATATTTGGCCACAAAGAAGGGAAGTATTGCGTGTGGGATATGTGCTCCTAAAGAATTTGTGATGTGTGTAATTAAACCAAAATCTCCTTCCCTCCCTTTTCCCCCTGGAGAGCGTGAGTTCCTGGTGGCTGCACATCTGGGTATTACAGACCCAAATCTTTTTTTTTCACTCAAGTCTAAGCTCGTCCATGCTTAAATTAGTTCCGTTGTTTTGTATATCTGCTGTCGTTTCACTTGTCAGCTAGGGAATAGCATTTAATGCTGTGCAGAAAACTCTTTAAATATAATTACTTCAACCAGTGAAAGACATGATTTCTTCCTCCTCCCCTTATGGCTTAATATTAAATTTGATTTTAATTCAGTTTCAGGTTTTAAAGTTTGCTTTACCTTGCAAATTGTCCATACCTGTACCCAAAACTTAAAATATTATTTTTTTTCTGCTTTTTAGTTAAAATGCAGTATTTAAAAATATGTAAGAGTCTTATAAAAGCTACTGCAGGCAAATTTTCCTTTATCCTCCCCTGCTGCAAATAGATTTAACAAAAAAAACCCCAACCAAACAAACCACCCAGAAGACAAAGGCAGCTCATATATTGCAGTTGAATTGCAAATATATTTGGTCAACTGCAAAGCTTTTTCATGAGACAAAAATGTGAAGGGATCTGGCCAGTTTTTGTGGTACTACCTATCTGTAGAAATGCCATAAAATGCCTTTCATTAACTGATTGAACTTAATTTGAAATAGATCTTCACTATCCCATTCTTCAATTCTGCATCACATCCTTCATGCTGCAATTGATAGTCTTTTACTTCAGTTTGAATGTATTCCCAGATATTTTCCTCAGCTTTCCCTGTCCTCAGTTTAATACTTGCTTCCACCCACCTGCAGTGTGTGGGGAAGGAACTTCATTGCTTCGCTAAGCTAAACAAACCAGGCCTCTTGCTGACAACCCTGTTTGGCTGTCACCATGTCTATTCCAGTTAGTTGTTTCTTGAAGGTGGTTGACCAAATGAGGTCTCCTTCAGAGGGCTGTGAAGCAGCACTAATACTTCCCAGCGTCTCTTGAAAACAGTGTGGTGCATCTTGGAATCATGTTTCCTTTCCACAGTCTTAGGTATGAGCATAAGCCATTGGTATAATGAAATCCTTCTCCCCATTCCCTTCCAAATATTAATGGAGAATTAATTTCAGAAAGGATGTTCAGTTGCAAATATAGCACGAGACACTTGTCAGTGTCTCTGGATTTTTTTTTTTAATGTTCCCTTAAGATGTGAAATTTCTTGATTTGGAGCTGGGGATTGAAAAATTCTGACAATTGGAAATGTAAAGTATGAATAATTATTTGAATAAGATGAAAGGGAAGAAGTTAGAGAATTATCAGTACAGATCATTAAATATGCATGATACTTCTTTAAAAATAACCAATTTCTAATAGTGTATTTTTCAATTTACATGCAGTGCATGCAGATCGATGCAATGCAAAGAACAAAGAAAATAAGGATATTAATTGCTGTTGGCTTTAATCTGAATAAATGATCTTATTTAGCCAAGTAACTGGTTGCACAAGTATAGGCATGCTGTAGTTTCTTGATTACACACAATTTAAGGGCTGAGAGCCTCAGTGTAGTTTGTATTTTGTGCTGTTTAAAAACATTTTTCTCTAAGAGAAGAATGATGATCCAGTAACGAACAAGATGAACACAAGCTTATGTCAAAGGTTTGCAGCTTTCTAATTTCTATTTCATTTTTTACTTCAAAACATAGGGCTTTGATTCTTCCTGTCTTCACTGTTTCTTTACAGAAATGTCATTAGTTTAGTATGCTAGGTAAGCTGTAATATTCTTGTGCATTTTAACTTACTCTTCCTCTTTTAAGCTTAAATGTAGATTTTTTTTTAAAAAGGTCAAAATTAATGTTTTGTTTTATTCTGGGAGTGAATTTTTCTTCTGTTCATGATGCTGAGGGAATAGCTCATCAGCTGAGCCTGCCTATTGGTACAAATAATGATGCTGTAGTTTACAAAGTGAAATTTGACAGTTGGATAAAGGTGTAGCCTTAGGCTTTTTTTTGCCCCCAAGTGCAATATCTTTTATTTATTGCAATACAGTGTGAATTTCAGTATGGGAGATGATATATATTTTTCTATTAAGTGCTTACAGATTTAAGCATGATATAGATTGTGATTTTGATACTTTAAGTTTTTTTGTAAGATGAGACAGATGGGTTTAGGTTCAAAGGAAGATAAAACGACAAGATGGGACTTGCAAGCTTAGGCATTTTTCATGGCATCAGGGATCTGTTGATTTCTCCTGTAGTGCTGCTTCTCCGCTGGAAGGCAATTAACCATTAACCACCAGAGACTTCAGTCAGTGCAGGTTCACTATGGTATTAATAACCGTTGCTGGGAAGCGTGTGTCTTCCTTGAGAATAAACGTATGCAGGGCCTCAGGGACAGCTGGGGAGTTTTATCTTCAGGGTTGGGGTAGCACTGCATCTAGTGTTAAAAAGTAAGTGTGACTTCAACTTGTTTGCTTTCGAATGCAATAGGAGGTTTTTTGTTCCCAGATGATATGGATCTTCCAGCTTTTTCTCCAGGAAAACCTTCAGTTATTAATTATAAATGGGTATATTGCTAATGGGTTACAGGGACTTGCAAGAATGCTGTTAGTATTTTTGTGTTGGCTCGAAAGAAAATGTGAAATTTTATTGCTAAAGCTTCCAGAAGATATAGTGACTTGGAAAGGGATAATAGGAGCTCTCAGCTGATTGAGGAAAACCAGTATTTGTTCATAATGCTGAAACCAAACAGTATTCATGCAAGTGTGGCCAAATTTCATGTGACTTAGATTGACCTTTGGAGTGGCTGTGCTGATGGCCTGTGCCGAACTGCACAGCATTTTCTTTTTTTTTCATACACAAAAGACTAGCCTGCTCCTTGAATCTATTCATGATTGTATCAAATGAAGGAGTAGGGAGGCATTTTGTATCCGGCAGAGACTTCTGCCTCAATACCAGTTCTTGTGGCTACCTAGTAGGAAGGATCATGCCAATTGTCTGGGTTCCTGACTTCCAAGGGCCTGTTTTCTAACCTTCCCGTTTCTCAGAAGGTAATGAATAAACTGCTCATCACATAGAGGCATATAACAGAAGAAAAACATATAACAGAAGAAAAGTAATGATGGAGAGTAAACAAATATAATGAAATTTAATTAATTGTGAGCCCAGATGAATTCTGGTTTAGATAATTTGCTACTTGCAATATTTAAATAGGGATGACTCCAGATCATATCTTATGGATAAAGCACGCAAACAGGAATTAATTCAGGAAGGTCTTTGGCCTTTGTTAATAGAAATTTCATGAGATCACATGCCAGGCAATGCTTAGATATTTTTCTTAAGTGTAACTTATGTACGTTTGTTTTAGTGGTGGAGTTCAACTTAGAGTGTCTACAGAGCACAGCAGGACTTCTGGTAGGGTCTGGAAACTTCATTCTACAAAGTAACTGTGTAATTTTTTATTTTCTGTTTAGGGTATTATTTGATAGTGATTAGTTGTCATACCAGACTTTCTTCAAAAACAACCAAAACAAAAAACCCCAAAACAACAACAACAACAACAACAACAAAAAATCAAACAAAAAAAAACAAGGCAAGGGAGGGGTATTTTATTGCAGTGGTTGAAGTAGGAATGAATATACCTATCTATAATTTCATGGAATGAATAGTTTAAGTCTGCATCATTCAAATTAATATCCAAGGAAGTAATTTGCCCTTGTTTAATAAAACAAAATAGATGAAAACCTCTTCTTAGAGTATAACTTAGCTTTAACTTCCAGTTAAAAAGTTAAGTGATTATAGATCATTGTCTTATAATGGGGTAAAAATTGCAGTTTCATTTCTCTAATTTTAGTTTATGAATGCTTCCTAGCTCCTGTAGAGATCACAGCTATTTTTTATGTGCTAACATTTTCATATTGTGGCACTATAACCTGTGAACTCTTTATTTCCTAATAGGTGCTCATTTCCTGAAGGATGCATTTTAGTTTGATTCATCTAAAAGAAAAAAGGAGTGTGCTATTGAAGAGCGTGTGGGAGGAAGGGCAGAGAATATAGACGTTGCTCCCTTAAAACTCATTACAGAATAACAGTATCTGCGTTCTTTTGAAAGCAGTACTTCAAAGTTGTCTTTTTGAGATACTACTGAAAAAAAAACTTCCCCAGGATAGTTTTGGGCACCTTTATTTGCAGTGTAGCACATGTCATTTAAGATGACTGTGTTTCTGAATATAGCTTTTTGTCAATCAAGATTTGAAGGATTTGTGGTTTGTGAATTTAAGTAGCTGTTTAGACTTTATTCTGATTATTGTGCTAGAGTAGAATTGTTAAGTCTTGGCTCTGAGGATCCAAAGGGAAAAAAAGGTGCAGTGGGTAAATAATCAGTTCTGTGTAAATCCATCAGAAGTGTTGCTTTTACCTATTTTCAGAGGACCTGAGTCCTTAAAGAACTAGAAGGAGAAAGATGACTGGTTTTCTTCCTACTCTGCATTGTTCAGTGCTGTCTGATTTCCTTCCTCCCTGCTCTATTTTTGAGGCTTTTGTGTGTGTCTGGTCATACTGAAAACAAAACAAAACCCTGATTACATACATTTTTTGCACTGACTTTTTAAAGTTATCTACGTATTCGATCAGCAGATGCTAATGGTGCATGACCAGCACTTTTCCAAACAGTAGAGGGGAAAAAAATGCCTTTAACTTTCTCCCACTGTTAATATCATACCTTATGTTGAAAAACAGGGCTGTGTACAGGTGACTTACCCTCTTCCCCCTACCCCTGTAATGAGCCTGTGAATAGTTTTATCTTATAAAAATCCCTTGGCACAAGGTGGTGTTGGCCAAGTAACTTAGACTTGAGTTGTAGCAGGAGGTAGAAGAGACTTCTTGTCTTGGTTCTGTTTTAGGGTATCTCTCAAAAGGAGTGAGACGGGTACAGCCTCCCCAACCACTCATAACTTTTACTAAAACAGAAACTATTAGTGTTTTTGAACAAGTTCATTTTATGCCTACTACATGTACTGTTTATAATGCTTCTCCCTAGATTGAACATCTGTAATGATAAAGGCTTCAGTTGGAAAAAAGTATTTTGTTTTCAACAGAAAGAGAAATTATTTCAAACTCCTTTGACGTTTTGACTTAGTACCAAAGATCCTAAGGGATTTCACTGGTGGAAAAGAAGGAAACCAAGTTTGGGCTCTTGGGGATGTGGGGAGAGGAATAATCTTTTGAGGGCTTTGAGTCGTTCACGGTAAACTTGCTTAGTTCTCTCTATGCAAGGTAGATTGAGTTTTCTAGATTAAGCCTCCCTAGCCCTCAGTTTCTCAGCTTGTTTGGCATCAACAATTTATTTTGGGAATAGCTTTTATTAAACTATGGAAATACTGTGTTATGTTTACTTACATCCAAGTGATAAGTTTTAATAACATGACTTGTTGAAGAAGGGAAGCCTTTAGAGAACCTGTCTTGCTGGTTAAGTCAAATTCTGTGATGGTGTGATTTTTACTCAAAAAAGAAAACACTGGAAGTCAATGGCTATTACATTAAAAAGATTATAATTGCAATAGAAGTGTCACTAAAATTATTCAAGTCTCATGATGTTGATTGTATATGAATATGAGCAAAATTACAAACAAGAAAACTCTGTTATATTGGCTAAAGAGAAATTCACCTGGGATCTCACAAGCTGCATTTTAGCAGTCACACAAGTCAAGAGATAGAAACTGTTTTGCCCTTAAGTATTTTCTGTGGAGATGCTTGGATAGAGAGTACCTAAATTTGGATTAATATGATGACTGTCCAATATCTTAAATCCTTTTAATAGATATGTCTTCATATGTTATTCCTAATAGGAAGTAATTTGGCCCTCCTTCACCTTTGGAGGGCCAAATGATTGACCTACTTGACAACAGCCTTGTTGTCTCCTTGAACAAGTATTTGGGTTTGTAATTGAGTGCAACGTGAGTGCTATCAGCACTTTCCTATCTTCTGTCTTTACAAACAAAACGAGTGTGAATTCTCAAGTTCACTGAATCGTCTTTTCTTGGTGCCAGCATTGTCTCTCTCTTCCTCCGTCCCCCTTCATAGGTTATTTGCTGTGGTTAGCCCTTGGAGTACACAATTCCCACTGGCTAAGCATGATGGAGGGAGCATGACATGACGGGCTAGTGTGCTTTAGTCACAAGACTTCCAACCTGCTCTATTCAAATGTATATACAGAAGATCGTACATAAATCAGTTTTAGTAACGTGCTGTTGGTTATTGTGGCTAGTTGATGTTTTCCTCACAGCTAACATGGTGTTCTGCAGAAAATCTGCTTCCACACTCATCCTCGGTGACCGGGGCGGGTGTGTAGTCACGTTGTGCTTAGCCTCCTTGGCTGTTGAGTGGAGTTTTGGTTTACTTTTACGTCAGAACAGTATGGGAGTGTTACATATTTGACTGAGCTCTCTGGTATGATGTTAATGATTTCTGTTAGGTGTGATAGCTATTGAACATAAATGTGCTGGGTATTAGATACCAGCGTAAGTGAGGGTTGAGTGGATGTGTTGGCTGTATGGTCATGTACAGTGCTTTCTGCCATCCTGAGCCTCTGCCAGATTTCTCGCTAACGCTTTACTCTTGGCTATTGTTCTACTTATGGCGACGTCTCTTTCTCCTGCTACTTAATTATTTCAGATCTAAAAGGTATTTGGTTTATATTTGAGAGTAATATTCACATTTTGCATTTCATATTTTGGATATCAGAGTCACAAAAGCCTTGTGACACTCCTTGGAGTGCTTGTTCTTACACAGCCTTCACTTTTCTATGTCCCTGTTAATTGACGTAAAGATTTAAAGGTTCTCCAAAACAGCCTGTAGTCCAGTAGCTGTTTTTAAGGAGTACCAAGGGACTGACTTCTTGCATCACTGACTTGTTTATGGATGTTTTCCTTCATTGAAAAGTTTTCCCATGTCAAGAGTGTGGACTACGCTAGAATAATGCAGGCTGGGCTGGGAAGGGAGGATTTAGGGGGTTGGGAGTATTAATGCCCAAAATAGCATGCTTGGTAAAATGGATTAATAGTCTGCAAAATTAACCAATTGGCCAGATCAGGTTTTGACAGCCTTAATACGGATATCTGAGTTTTAATTATTATCACCTTGTCTTTGCTTTCTCTGGCTTCTATTTGGTACTTTGGCATCCTTATTAAAAACAAAGATCTCTTTGTGCAGGAAACCTTCACAGCTTTCTCTGTTGGTGATGTTTGCAGTTAATCAATAATCACTTTTTCTGTCAGTGTCTCTCCTGTAGTACTGAGACTCCCTGGCAAGCAAGTGTGTGTTAGTAACCGTAACTGCGTTCTGTGCAGTGTCACTAGAGATGTGTGATTATCACACTAGAAATTTAGGTGTTTAAAATGCTAATTTCTAAAGCAAAACACTCTTGCTTCTAAATCAGGGTGGGGTACTATGGCATTTTGTTCATCTTTTATAGTTAAAACTATTTGGAGGTCTTTATTCATACACACCCACGCCATACGCCCCTTCCAAAAAAAAAAAAGGTGGTGGTGGTCCATTACTGCATCACGCTAAACCATGATTGTGTTTGGAGGTAGGAACCTCCACATTTTTCACTGCTGCCCATCAAACATGTACCAATTTCCAAGCTGCTGCTTACAAGCTCTTTGGAATTAATTTTTGTATAACTGATGTCAAAAGCATTTTTTTGCCTAAAACATTAGTAATAAATTCTGATAGCTTCTTGAGTTTCTTGAGCGTTGCTGTGCCAATGAACCTGGTAATGTGTTGCATATTGTTGATTATTTTCCTGCCTGTTATTGCCTGTGTTAATCTTACATTTTCGGTATTTCAGTGCTAGGAAGAAAACTCTTATTTTTAATCTTTTTAAAAATACAATTTTAGTATGCATTTCTAAAAGGGCATGTTGTCTTACTGCAAAACTTCTAGTACTTTTTTGGGTGTTATTTAACAATGAGAAATAAGAAATCTTTGGACTTCTGTCTTACCTTCTGTTGAACAAATTGTTCTTCACCTCCCACTTTGGCGCTGGACTTTCATGACCATGGACAGGGACCATTAGTCACCCTGGACCAGTCTGGCTGCCCCTTGCTGAGCGCCGCAGGCCCAGGCACGCAGCATCAGAGGACACTTCTGTATTTCTTGTCCATGTCAGTATTGAGTGCAGCAGTAAGATGGTCATCCTCTCCGAGAGAATTCTTGAATATAGTTCTAGGTGATCATTCATCTGATGCCAAGACCTCCCTGGACCATTTCTTTCAGTGGTGGACCACACTTAGCAACAACTACTTTAATGAAAAAATGATGCAATACACTCGTTTGTAGTGGAGGTAATGTTCTGCTTTATTAAGGCATATGCTTTGTTTTGCTTTGGTTTTGCAGTAGTTGATATCTTGCAGAGCTTACAGTATTTTGGTGGGTGAATTTGTTCTCACTTTCAGGTGATGCATGGAACTGCTCTGCCCAGAGTGTAGCGAAGACAACCTTTTCTGTGAGAAACAACATCATACTTTGCTTAATTTCTTGGATGAGCATTTCCAATGCCTTAAAAATGTTCATGGATTTCTTACAGAACAGCAGATGAAGAATAAGCAGAATGTTGAAATACATAAAATCACATAGGAGTGATGGCACTGCCAAGTAGATCTGTTTCAGTTTGCTCTTCCTCTGAAAACTGGGCTGTACCAGATGTTAACTAGGTATAATGTAGACTTAAAAAAGGATTAAGGGATAAGTGTTGATAGTTTACTGCTGGTTTTTACATTATAATCTCTCTTCAGTGCTGTAATGTGCCTCCTGCAGAGGCTACTGTTACTGCAGAGACTACAGTCTCTACTGATAACACTCAAGAGCAATGTCTAAAGCAAACAAACCCCAAAACGTTGCTGTGCTAGAGGTGTGACCAGCATGCTGTTCTGTCTGATGGTGCCTGCTTCTAGATGAATGGAGAAGGGAACTACAGTATGTGTAGAATAATCCTCCTCCTGTGTGCCTTTCCAGGTTTTACTAGTCTGGAGATGTCTTGCATCAGATTTTGTTTGCTACCTACTGTTGAACCTCTCACTCATGTGTTTGTTATTATTCTTTCCCCTCATCCATGCATTTTGCTTCCACAATGGCTTATCGTTAAATCAGCTGGAGTTAGGGAGAAAGGATCCTAAATTTTCACTTGCTGAAATCAGGTAGTTTCCTCTCTCTTGATCTGAATGCTTAAAGAAATCTTTCTTCGTATCTGAAAATCACTTAGGATTTTGTAAGAGTCACTCATCTCCCAGCAGCAGTTCTGTCACCAATTTAGCTGTGCCTGGGAGAGGAGAGGAACAGCTCAGCCTGCGACTGGAGAGCACCCAAGTCAGAGCTTCAGTGGGGAGGGAGGTCTTCACCAGCAAGTGCGACGTGAGACTGCTGCCTCCCAAACGGCGTTGGGTGACAGCAGTGGGCAGCGAGGCAGAGCTGCTTTGTGGAGCTGCGGAGCAGTGTCGTAGAGTGCTTGCTGGCTGGAAGTGCCTGCGGGAAGGCTTAGCATGGAACAGCTGTGGCAAACGGGTTTTGGCACAAAAAGTGTAGGCAAGAGAGCAAGTGGCATAGACAGGACATGTAGATGGGTTTTGAGGGGCAGCCAGGGTTAGGTGCATTAGGTTTCTTTGGTGTTACTCAGATACTTACAGAAAATGTGTTTTCAGCTGTTTCAACAGACTTCGTTTTTCACCTCCCTATATAAAAATAATTGAATTAATTCAAGTGGTATGGAATATAATTGTAACCTTAATCGTCTCTTGTAACATTGTTTTTTTGCTCGTCTATTTCTTTCCTAACGCACCTGAGAAAATCAGTGCAATATTTTCTAGCTGTTTTCCCCCAGGAGAAATTTGATTAAATTCTGCATTTTATTTTTTTTGTTGAGCGTCACATTTCTGTTGAGCTGTTTAGGGTTCAATGATAATGAGTCAAATGTAATTTTTTTTTCTTGTGCTTTTTTTTTCCTGAGCTCTCCTGAGACGTTGCATCACTCACTTTCATGATGTTTGTGTGACTTCACCAGGCTTCAACTGGTCTGACTTTGATTGTGACAGGCTATTAGAGCAAATTATGGCAGTCTTTGAGTGCTTATGTTCTAATTGCTTGCCTGGTTCTTCAAGGGTATTCAGGTGAAATTAAGGACAATTGTTTAAGCTGTGATTCTCACTTACTTCATACTTCTTGGTACGAATTATACTGTGCCAAGACGGTGTGTGCCTTATTTTCCAGAAAATTAACTTTAGTGAGACAGCAGCTTGCAAGAAAAACAGTAACTTCTTATCCACTGTAAATAACATTTAAAGGAAGAACAAAGATTCCTCCCCACCTTTCCATTATGGTAAAGCGTGCATGCACAGATTCCCATGTTCCTGATTCACATCAGCCTTCCTTCTGGTATTAATCTTCACAAAATAGGTTTTTAAAACATAAAGCTTGAAAATCATTAAAAAGTATTCTCAGGAATGTAAAAACAAGTTTTGTCTAATTAAAAAAAAAAAGTTAGGGTTGTCCAGAAGTGACAGCTGTCTAGCTTGTCACTTCTAGTTTAAATCTCTGCACACAGAATTGTATCTGTCAACATATGGTCCAGTAACTAGATCTTGTAAGGTCCTTCTGCCATTTTCCAGCCTCTTCAGTAACATGAAGAATGTAGTGCTATTAGTTAACTTTGTCATCTCTGGCACTTCCTTGCTACAGACTTTGGATAACTGCAGTTTCCTATATCTCCTTTAAAAGCTTAATAACTAAATATATAAATATTTTTTTTAATCATGTTCTGCTGCTTTAGTGCTGGTAAAGTATAAAATAAGGATTAACATACTGACATTATTAGTGCAACTGTAACATCGTTGAGCCTCTTAGAGTCATAGAATCACTAAGGTTGGAAAGGACCTCCGAGCATCAAGTCCAACTGTCAACCTAATACCACCATGCCTACTAGACCATGTCCCAGAGTGCCACATCTAGATTATTTTTTAATGTCTCCAGGGATGGTGATTCAACCACCTCTCTGGGCAGTCTGTTCCAACACCTCACTACTCTACTCTTTCCGTGAAGAAGCTTTTCCTAATATCCAACCTAAACCTCCCCTGACGCAACTTGAGGCCATTCCCTCTCGTCCTGTCACTTGTTACTTGGGAGAAGAGACCGACACCCTCCTCACTCCAACCTCCTTTCAGGTAGTTGTAGAGAGCGATCAGGTCTCCCCTCAGCCTCCGCTTCTCCAGACTAAATAGCCCCAGTTCCCTCAGTCGCTCCTCATAAGATGTGTTTTCCAGTCCCTTCACCAGTTTTGTTGCCCTTCTCTGGACACGCTCCAGCAGCTCAGTGTCCTTCTTGTATTGAGGGGCCCAAAGCTGGACACAGAACTCAAGGTGCGGCACTCTTGAGAACTCTTGGCTGAATGTCATCTGCTCTTGATGGTTTGCTAATTTTTGAGCTGCACATTTGCTCCGTACTTTTTTCTAGCAGTGATTTGCTTTGAAACAACTTTTCTAATGCATCTTCCATACAGAAGCCTTTCACTGGGGCGTGTCTTCGAACTCCTCCATAGTGAACATGAGGATGTGAAAAATAAATCTGGTGTTTCTGCCATGACCTTAGCTTGTCTGAGCGTTTCTTAATGTGTCTGTTTATTTACTTAGTGTAGCCTCAGAGATCCTGACAGGAGTAGGTGGTACTTGTGCTTTAAGAAATTATTTAGTTGTAGTGGTCTGGGGTTTTGTTTTTTGTCTTGTTTGTTGTTTGTTTGGTTTTTTTTCTCTGTTTTTAGCCTGCTATTATTTGAGCCCTCTTTGGACAACTTCTACAAGATTTTTCCAATGTTTTCTCTAATATTCTTTAGCCATCTCCTTCCCTTGCCTGTCATGTCGTTATTCATGCGCACTTTGGTCTTTTTTGTGATTTTTCATTTACAAATATTTGCTCTGTCTCACATACGATGTCTTAAATCTCATAGCATACAGAGTTAATTTTTGATGATTCTTTTGAAGTTTCCTCCTATTTGTCTAATGCCTTTCTTTAAATTCCTTCATGTTTCATCCTCCTGCAGATACTTAGGTCTCTTAAATTCTGTAGGATTTACATTAATATTTTGAACCAAATTCTGCACAGTGCTTAGTAGCATGACAACTCGTTCCATGAAGCAGTCATTCCTGAAGTTCAGTATTTTGTCTTGGCATCGTGTGACATTTAGTGGATAACAGAAACCTCCCACTGTTTTTGTCTCTGCTTTTTTAACATTTCTGACTGCTTTCAGCTTGGTCGTTCAGCATCTGCATGTTTAAATGCTCATGCATTTCTCATTGCCACTGTCTTGAATGTAAAAAAGGTAAATGTACTCCCTTAATGAATAAGTAATGGTTTTAGATAAACTTATCTATTTGAATTGTCTAAAAAAAATTATTTTTTTGTGCTGTAGATAATTTTACTACAAATTTTCTGGTTTCTTTGTTCTTGAATGCATATGCATGCCAATAACCCGTGGACTTCCAGTACTGGGGGATTTCTTTTCTTGGTGAAGAAGTCTTTCTTTAATTCAAAAGACCTCTTTTCTTTTTTCCACTTTTTGGAAAGTGACCGAATAAAAATAGGGAACTTGTTCCACATCAGCATTTTTGCTGCCATGATTTTAGATATGGGATGCTTGACTTGCATATGAGGGGTTTTTTCTTAAATACCTACCCTTCAAAGTTAGCATAGGGTACGTAAGTAAAGTTGTGTGGTGTCTTATTTGTGTCTTCTCTAGCAGTGATTTGAAGCTTGCATTTTATCCTCTACTTTGCCTTGGAAAAATCCGGCTGAAGACAATGGCTTTGCAATAATCTCACTGGCTCTGTAAACTGAGCAGCCAGTAATCCTGTGGATGCGTAGAACTGAAGGACGCTCCTTTGTACTGGAGGAGGCTCTAGTTTGAGTTTCTGGTTTGGTAGCAGTGTAAAATATTTTCTGAACTCTGTAAATCCAACACATAAGATGTGGGAGTTTGTACGTTAAACAGGCTGGTTTTTATTGTGGTTTTTAGAGTAGACTTAAAACTATTACTATCAGGCAATAATAGGTGGAAAACTGGAGAGCAAGAAGAGGTTAGCAAAAACATGTAAAGCTGGAACAGAGGATTGAGGTAAATTACATCTGAAATTCAAGAAAAAACAATTCTGAGGAAGAGAGAAAATAAAGACTAAAATAATTTACTTTATTTCCCCTCTCCCCACCCCCCCCCCCTTTTTTTTTTTTTAAATCAAATGCCTTTTCTTCAAGCCAGCGTGATCTAGGGCTCTTCATTGTCACTGACTTAAATTCGTATGCTGTCTTAACTTTACTCTTGTTTTAGTGTCCTCAAGTAATGCTTTTTGAAAACACTTGGGGCTTGTGAAAGGCATTTTATTGATATCTGGTGTAGTCTTGTGAAGAAACAAGGTATAGAAGAGATCTCTGAGAGGTTTCTGTGTGAATTACAACTTGGGGCAGAAGGAAGGCTTCTGCAGCAGAATAGCTGAATGTCATTTGGAGGCTTGCAAGAGTTTTCCTGGTTAACACTGCATATTTTTCTCACAGTATTGTATTCAATTTTCAAAAGGCAAGAATCTTTGGTAATTGTCTCAGTTCACAATAGAAATTTAAAAGCTAAATGCAAACAATCAAATAACAGAAGGAAAAATGTCATTTTGCTTATAACTTTTTTTCCTGGTATCAGTACTTTCATGTCAGAATTGCATTGCTAATAAACCAGCTGTAGTGCAAAAGTTTAAAATACATAAATTGTAAACTTTTGCATCTGTAGAATTTTTATTAAAAAAGAAAAGAGGCTTTCCATCTCTGCAGTCAAGCAATCATTCAAGTTTCAAAAGCTGTTTTGTCAGCCCTCAGATGCAGGGAAAGGTTTTGTTGTAGATTTTTTTTTTTAGTGTTCTTTTAGCATTAAACTAAAGCATTGTAACCAACATACTTTGTAATTTTTTTCCAGGTTTCGCTAAATGGTACACAGTTTACAGACAGTTCTGTTGGATCAGAGTTCACAGGTGTTTCTCAGGTATGTGCAGCCAAATTTTGTGGGTGTATGATAGCAGAATTATTTATTAAACGGTATTAAACGTACTAGAGAGAACTCTTCAAAAAGATCTGCATCTCTGTTTGAGACTGGGACTTGGCTAACTGAATTCAGTTTCTGATGACTTCACTATTCAAGCTTTAAAAAGCAGCAAAAGCTACTATTTCTGAAGTACAATTTTATTGTTATAATAAGCTTGAAATTGGGCATAGATGTAAAAAAGCTATGCAGTTTTATGGTAATAAAGTTATTCTTGGAAATAAATCTAAATACATAGCAGAGATACAGTTATTTCTGTTCTGGCTTGTCCTACTTCCAGCTTTCATTTATGAATTTTATATCTGAACATGTTTCAGAGAGAAAGTGAGACTGGGTGTTTGCTTGCAGAGATGCATCACACATTTTTTTGAAGCTTGACTAGTGGAAAAATATCTTGCTTTTCTCAAAATGTACATTTGCTCTGATTACACTGAAGACACATACAAATATGTATGTGACCTAATTCCAAGCCCATCTAATCCAGGAAGAGTTTACTGTGGCTGTTGAACTGGTCGCATGAACAGTCACTGCATTCATCATCTTTCGGATAAATAAGAAATTGCAATTCATAGCTTCATTTCAGTATGACAGAGCCACAATGGGAATCTAGAGTTTGTCAAGGTTGTAACTGTCAATTTTGTTAGAAATAAACTACTTGGAAATTTTCTTTCTTAGCAGTTGATCTGCATTGTGCTCGAGGAACCAAGTGCTTTCATTTGAACTTCAAATCCATTCTAAATACGGGCCCAGTTGGGAGATTGTTAGGATTTTACTGAGTCTGTGAACTGGTCGGAATTAAGATTGTTGTTCCTGCTGTATTTGCTGTGGGTTTTTTAACGATTGTGATGCAACTTTAAGAAGATTACACACACAAATCTTACCTTCTAGAAGTCCTTGCAGCATGGCTGGGATATGTTTGCCATGACCCTTACCTTTGCAAAAGTGTAAGTGTCAGGTTGTCTTAACTTCTGACCTTTTACATTTTTGTCCTCTGCTTTTCCTACTTGTAGGAAAATGTCCTGCAGGTGATGCTCGTAAGGATTTGCCTGCAATAGCTATGAAGATGTCATCGTCATTCCAACAAAGACTTAATCTGGCTCAAAAAAATTATTTTAATAAAGAAACTTTCAGGGCTAAGGGGATGAGCAACCGTGGCCTCCTGCATGCAGGTTTTTAGGCATTAATAAGATCTGCGATTGAGCGCAGGTCAGCCAAGAGAAATGTCTTAACTTGAGAAATCTGTTCGCGGTTGTAGAGCCAATAAGGGATGGTTCCAGCCTTTCAGAAGGCAGAGCGAGTCTTCCCTCAGGAGAATGGTTTCTGAAAACCTGCAGTGGACACCTGGAGAAATTGTGTTCTTTTTCTTGCCTTAGTGCTTAGGTGTGAATTCTTGAAGTGGCATCAGTGAGTACATTTAGCAATTAGCTGTTCTTACTAAATCTGTTAACTTAAATTTCTCATGAACTTCTGAAAGATGAGACAACACTTGTGGAGATGAATTCAACCTGTCTTTTTTTTGATGTCTAGAATTCTTAGTTTTTCTTTCTATATCGCTGAGTCTGTCAGTTTTATAAATGCAAAGAACGGAAAAATCAGAGTTTCTAATGCTGTGCTGTGTTTTTTTCAGATGTCAGCAATAGGGAGTTGATTTGTTGTTGCTGTGAAGACAAGAAGAGAGTTAGTGAACTGTGCTATAGCTTCAACTAGTCCTTTACCCTAAAGAACTTTTCACCTGTGTTTGTGCAGTTCAGCCCTACAGGATCTTTATGCAGTATTCTTGTTAGGATTGAGATGGGAGCAGTATCTAGAGGAGTACTTGACTGACTTATTTAAATTTTGCCTTTCCTTTGAGCCTATTTTGAGGCTTACATAGAAGATGTAGCTAATTAAAGCAGAGCTAGTAACTGTAATCAGAAAAATCTGTGATTCTGCCATTACAAGATGTTTTGTTCCATTCATTATAATTTTGTTTATCTCTCGTAAAGTTGGGTTCTGTTTGTCTTGTGCTGCTTGACATATTTTTGAGTATCAGTCTCGGTGAATAATCAGCATCTTGTGGCTGAACCATAATTTCATGAACAGTAGAGTCTTGGAAGAGAAAGTAAGTTTTGAACTGCCTCTGTCCTCGTAAGTTACCAAGTCTACTTGAATCAATAGCTGATAGTGTATTTTAAGACTCTACTGATTGGTTTTGTTAAAACTGAGTTAAGCTTTTGGTTTGTAACAAACTCAGCTGAATGTGTCTTTGTTTCAGTTAATACTGAGAAAGGAAGTGACACAGAACTTCAAAGAGCATTTATCTTAATTTTTATCTTTGAGAATAACAACAGTAAAAGGAATTGTACCATCCCTTTTTGATTTTAATTACTAGATAATTGCATCTAAGCTGAATTATTTTAGAGAGGAAGACTGTAGTCCATGCTCCCTGAAAACATTACTCTTTAAATGGGAGTGTATTCTTAATCAGAATTGTTTGCCACATAGATATTTACGCTGTTGTGTTTGATCTTGGGACACTCCGAATGGTGTGATGACACACACTGGTGAATGATGACTGTTAAAATATGTTTGTGTTTTTTTAATCTCAGAATAAGTTTCTCTGGTACGTATTCTGTGAATAACCAGTTATCTATCAAAACATTTATTTCCAGACACCATTTACCTTTGGCTTGGGCCAAAGGGCACCATATACAACTGGCGAGCATTGTCTTCTTTGTAGAAGTGAACGAAAAGATACTTCGCTTTCAGAGAGCGGAATCAAAAATTCTAGCAAAACAGCACTTTCCACATCCCCAAAAGCAAACAATATGCTGCATCTTCCACTGTGGGTGTGTCCAGACTGTCGACGAACAGTCGAAAAGGAGGAAAGGCATGCTACAATAGAGCAATCTCTTGTGGTAAGTCAAAGTACTTCAACAGACTAAGAAGATCAGTTGTTATGCGCTGGATGCTACTTTGTGCTGGAACCACTTAAACTGTAAATGCTTAGGAAGTATTTTGGGAGATTTTGAGTTGGTTTTCCTATGAACTAAGCTGAACAGGCAAGTTGTTCTAAAGATAAGGAGTTCTGATTCTGAGTTTTGACTCTTAGAGTAGAGCAAGGCTTGGATTTGTTTCTTGCTGGCTTTTTTTCCCTTTTAATGTATTGGATCTTGTACTTTGTCCTTTGCTCTTTTTCTTAAATTCTGTTTCTTCTACTCTTAGCAATGCAACTTTAATCGTAACACAGTTTCTATTCTCTGTTTGTGTGTACTTCCCCCCTTTGTGAGGTAAACTATCTGAATTTTCCTTGTTCTTTCAGTAGTGGTCTTGAGTCACTGCACTTGCACTGCCACCTTCCTGTTTGTGTCTGAGTTTCTTGTTGTCTTTTCTTTCCCGTATTTTTTTTCTTAGAGAAGTGCAACTTTGCATAGTGTGCATGTAACAATTTCTTATTCTTTGTTCTAGCACTGCAAACACTGATTTCATACATGGTGCTAGTATTTCAAGTTGTGATTATTTTCTAAATTAAGTGTTAAAATATATTTTCAAATGAGACTTCAACCTCACTCAAGAGCTGTGCTCAATGTGGGAGAAAGATAGAAAAAGTTCACTGACAGGTCCAGCTAAACCCCATTAGAAAGAAACTATGACGCTGTACTGCAGAACCAAATCTTCACAACTGATTTGGGAAGCCACATACTTCTGATAATTGGAAGCGTTATAGACTTCAGCTGACATCTCCTTGTAGAGTGCCAATGGACTGTGCTCATATGGATTTTTATTTTGGTAAATGAATCAGTATGAAGAAAGATTGTCTTTGTATAGCATGTGTTGTTAAACTCATGTTAAGAAAGCTAAACATTTTTTGTAAGGAAAATACACTTGTATACAACTAGAATTTGCTAATATTCTTGCTGTTAACAAGGATTAGTAAAATTAATCAAAAGAGATTACATCTAAGGGAATTATACTGGTAGTCTGATGGTAAACACATCCTAGAGAGTTCAAAGCACAGCAAGACTCAAGCACATTATTGTTCAGTTGAGTCAAAAGTTTTGACATATTTGAGCTCTGTTTAATGAACTAGTAAAGAAATAAGTGTCTTACAAGTGCGAGGAAGGCAAGATTTGCTTCCTAAATGTTTTGTTAAGTTATGGATACTCCAGATAATAAAACCTGACAGTATTTTTTAATTTGGCATCTGTTTTCTTATTTTAAGAGGAATTTTTAAAAGCAAATGGCACAAGGATTTTTCGAGTTGAGAAGCTTGACTTAACACCTAATCCATTTAGTTGCCTTTATTATCAGTTACTGCAAACCAGAGAGTAAGTGGTTTGCTAGAGATGCTCCTGTGTTCAGGTTGCTCTTGCTGTCATTGCGTAGCTTGGTTTGCCTCTGCACCATCACCGGTAGCTGGTCTTGCTGTTGGCAGCAAATGCATGCAGGTTTGTTTTGAACCTGTGGCTGCATCCTGCTCCAGGATCTGGGGTGAAGCAAAATACCCCTTTCAAGTCATGCCCCTAATGTGGCAGAGGTCTCTGCCGGGTGCCACAGAAAGCTGGTGACAACCTGGGGAGGGTGCAGGAGGGAAGCATGGTGTGGACTGGGGCTGGAGCACAGAGAAGGGAGAGAAACTGGAGACCAAAATACCAGCAGCCTTGGGAGAGAGGTTTCTGTCATCTGCTAGTACTGAGCAGCAGTACACAAGAGACAGCATCCATTCCTAACGACAGCAGCTATCTGATATCCGTTACTGGGAAGTAGTATGTCTGGCTGTTATAAACAGGGAGATTTTATGCTTTTTGCTAGGAGAGATTGTTTAACTGCAAAAGTGAAACATACTGTCAAAGAGAGACTGAAGAGAGACTACTGGTTTGTGATTAGTCATGGATGATGCAAGCCTTCCTTTAGCTTAGTTCATTGTTTATGCTGGAGTACATAAAGGTGATAATTATAACCAACATGCTTTGGTTATTAGAAATGAAACTATATTTATATCTTTGGTTTTCTCAGTCCATCTCTTGCATTTATTAGGCTTTTTGAAGGTAAATTCTTTGTGCCTGCTTGAGTGTCCTCCCACAATAATTCAGCACAAAGAATTGCCACATGAATATCTGCCTAGCTGTTAACATTTCAGACTTTTACCTTACAGACTGAAGGCTACCTCTGTTTTCCTTTCAGAGCCAAGATTTCCTTTTGCACATGCCTCTTGGGAACAGTGGATCACAGCAGGAATCTGTAGGAGGAGGAAGAATAACTGTTGGTGCACAGACGGTGCCTGCTGCAGATCTTAGCAATTCCTCTCCTTCAGACATAGCATGCAACTGTGAGGCCTGTAATGAGCGCAGGTAAGAACTGAATTCAAACTCAATAACATGACGCTGGTACTCAGACTGCTGGCAGTGCTCTAGCTTATTTATTCATGTGTGCTTAAACTCTTTAAAGGGACTGTCTGACAATAATGCAAACTTATGCATGGCTGCTTTTATCCAGTTCTGTACTTCTAGGCATGTACTTTATTTCCCGTGTTTTCAGATGTATGTTGTTTTTTCCTGAAGGGCATCTTCAGAATAGTAGGATTCAATACACCTATGTGATGTACAAAGAGAAAGTAATTATTTTTGTCATTATTTGCAGAGAAAATTCAGCAGAGCCTGAACGTGAACCTCAGCAGCTTCAAAATTACTGGTCAGAAGTAAGATACATGGTTCGGTGTATATATCGCCAAGCTGGGACCCCGCTGGCAGATGACCAAGACCAATCTTTGGTACCAGATAAAGAAGGAATGAAAGAGCTGGTGGATAGGTATAGCACTTCGAAACATATCTATTAATTGCTAAAAGGATTTTTGAAATTAGTTGTTAAGTAGTTCGCTATATTACTCTTTAATAGAATGTTATTTGCCATCTGTAAGTCTGGTTGCTTGGAAAGATTGCCCGTCCACTAGAATGAAAAGTCAGAACAGTCAATTCTATTTCATGTAGAATATTTAAATGCTAGATTGAATGCACGGGAAGCTGTTAAATTCATATGCTGTTGGCAATAGGAATATTAATGTATAATTATGGAAGGGTCTCAAAAAATCTTACTCTTCAGAAGACCTTGAGATGATGATTATTATTAAGTCTCTGTTTAATTTGAATTGCCCCAGATGAAATTCTTACTTTGTCAAATTAACCTGAGCTGTTATAGTGTTTGCATCTTACTGTAGTTGTAACAGCTGGAAGAGACTTGAGGGGGGGGAGGGGGGGAAACAGCGTTGTCCCTTGATTACTAGGTGAGGCAGATTCCAAGAACTTTCTCATTTCAGAAGTTGAAATTGTAGCCTTTCTAGGTGTGAAGTTCAAGATGTGCTTAATGAGATAGATCCTCAGTTGCTGGGTTTTTTTCCTTTTGAGAATAGTGTGGCTGTCCTTAAAGTGCTCCAGGAGGTTCATCTCGTTTTCTGTCTTCTGTCTAACTGAAAGTGTGGTCAAGGAATAGTTGCTCTCCTTGGTTCTGTACCTGCTTAATATACCAAGGTCTGACTAGTTTGACAAGCTGTGGTTCTTATGTGGAGTTTCTAGTTGAAGATAAATTCAGTCGAGGTAAAAAAACTTTTGAAAGATCATAGTCATCTAGCATTGCTGTTTATATGACTATACTCCTGAATCAGCCTTAATAGATAACTAAATAAACTTATTGTACTTCGGTAATGTGAAAACTGAGTGTTTGGTTTTGAACATGAGTTGGTAAATGAAGAGTAATATAGTATGCCTCCCTATTAGTCACACTTTGTTTATTTAAGTGATGAAAACATGCAACATAGGTTCTGAAATCAAAGATGTTTAAGTGTTGCATAGTGTGTAGGTAATTAAAACTGAATCACAGCTAAAATGGTGGTTGATTTTTATGCAGTTTCTCTTTAATGGAAAATTTTTGGAAATTGGAACACATACAGTTACATACTTAAGAGCTTCGATTTCTCTAGAACAGTTTCTTACTTTTGAGAGATATTATTAAAATACAAAGACAGAAACAGGATCTCAAAGAAGGAAACCTTAAATGTCAATATGATTATTTTTCACTTGAGTTCCTTATCTCCAACATACGAAATAAAATTCAGATATTGTGTTTGAGCAGACACTGGTGTGTCCAGTCTGTGGTGCTAATGACATGCAACATTTTTTAGCAAAGCTAGTCAGTGTAGGTATTGAAAGTGTAAAACCGAAACAAACAAACAAACCAACAAAACCCCAAACAAACCATGCCAAAGATCTTGCTGTGGCCGAGTAAATCTATGTCTAAAAGACAGAAATTCAGAATTCTGTGCTCAGCTCTGTTAGACACAGCTGGCAAGAAATGGACTGGCTGGTGTTCTTACTTGAAAGTAAGTACTGTGCCGAGTACTGTCCCTGTTGTATGTTGGAGCACTTTCTGGCAATAAGGTAGTACTCTTTTTGTAAATGATGAGGGAAGGGCAGGGACTGGATAGCAGCAGACTTTCATTCATCTAACTCTTAAGTACTTGCCTAATACCCTTCTTCTTCCCAACTTCCCTGTGCTGTAAAAAAAAAAAGTCTGAGGCAAGTGCTTAGATTCCACGCACAGGACTTTAAATAGTACGATTTTACTCTAAAGTGCTTCAAAGCAGACATTGTGTTCAGTTTTCGTCTTCGTGAGGTGGTTCAAACCCATGTCTCACTTCTGGGAGAGTATCAGAGCTAGCCAGCTGTATGCTGACCCTCTCTGAAGATGTGTCGTACAGTGACAACAGGTATTGAGTGGCTGGACAGAGTGCGTGGAGGGCAGCCTGGTTCTGGAGCAGCAGTGTTAGCCTGCTTCCCTGGAACAAGAGAGTCCCAAATTCTGCTCCCTATTCTAGATTAAAAAAAATAAATACACCAATCATTTGTAATGATTGCCACTTAGGCGCTACTATGTGCCCTAAGTCATGTTCTTTGAAGGACGTTCTTTCTGGCCCTGTGAATCTCACAGGTCTGCTATGCAGTGGCATAGCTATAATAAGAGGTGCAAAAAATGTTCTTGTACAGAAGATCTGCAACTTGGAGTAAGAAACTCTCAATGAAGGTGAGAAGGAGTTTCATGAATGAGTGTCTTAAAAGTTTGGTGATTGTACAAAATGTCTTCTTTCAGTTCAGCTCAACAACAGAAGGGTCCCCCAAAGCAGTCACCAAGTCCAGTCTGGTTAGTATGCATTTAGACATGTTCTGGCTGCCTAACAGGTCAAACTTCTTCAATGGCTTGAAGTAAAGGCCTGTTCTTCTGTACGATATTAATTGGGCCCAGGTCTGGCTGTTCCAACTGAGACATTTATTAGGGTTCTCTATAAGAACATGGAGAAGTTGTAAAGAAGCTTGTCTGAAGAGTGTAAGTGTCTGTAGGGTTGTATGCAAATCGAGTAAAAGTTTCTTGGCTCACAAGGTCAAGTGAAATACTGAGGTCCTAAATTAATTTTTTCCTCAGGTGTGCAAACATTCTAGTCCTAAAGCTACACAGGATCTCAGTTCCACAGTGTAACAGTAGGGATCTGGGCTGTGTTCTCCCAGATGTAAGGTAGTTCTGTAAACACTAGCCATTTTTTTTATTTTTGATGATGATAATGGTAACTTGTAAATATTTTTAGGAAAGTAAAAATTGTTGATTATATGCATTTTATTTCTTTTTATCACAAATATTCTAAAAATACAGGCTTTGTGAAAGAGATCCATATCAGCTTTACCAACGGTTGGAACAGCAAGCTAGAGAATATGTGCTTGAAATGAAGGTTCGTCTGCTCAGACACTTGTCACTGGGATCTAAAGTTGCATCAACATTAGCAATACAAGGGCCACCACAGGCACATCAGTTCATCTCACTCCTACTTGAAGAATACAGTGCACTCTGTCAGGCAGCATGTACAATCAGCGCCTTTCTAGTTACTCTGGTAAGACTGAAAAAATAACCTATATGCTTCTACTTGCTAGGGGTAATGCTAGCAGAGCTGTTCCGGACTCTTTCAGGTGCCGTCTTTGTGGTTAGTAAAATGTAAGGGAGTTTGTGTGTGCATGCTTGGAGACAGGAGTATTCTGAAAATGCAAATTTAGTTCTTCAGAAATGTAGATTGGCATCTCTTACAGTGAATTGATGAAATTACCCTTTGTTTGTCAAGAAAAGGGTGGGATGCTGTCTGTGGCACTTACTCTGAAACTAATCTTTAAGCAGATCTACAAAACTTTAGATAATGCCTTTGAAAATGTGTGAAACATTTCTCTGTTAATCTTTAGTGGTCTCTTGACAACTGCGTTTAAAGGACACAAACTTTTATATGCAGCACTTAGATTGTTTCAGTGTTCAATTTTTCTCTTCCCTTATAAGCAAGAATGGCTATTGAAAAGATTAACTCCAGGGCAAGAGATCATCTGCTATGTTATTTACTGTTTCTAAAGGTCTTGTTCTTTCTTAAATGTGTTTTTGTCGAATAATTATGATGTTAAACTTGGGATTATATTGTCAGGTAGAAAATAAGCAATAGCTTTAAAATCTCTTCTTGAGTAACTGTCCATCATGAGTGAGTAACAGAGCAAACAAAGTCTGTAATTCTATTTGTTTAAGGTCTGAGAAGGTTATTCATCCTGTTTTGTTAATAATCCTTTCCTGTGCATCCTTTGTTAATGTCCTTATCTTGTACATCCCTTTTCTTGAGTAACCTTTGTGCAAACTAAAAAAAAAAGTGGATAAACTGGTAAATTTAGAGTTTATTGCCAATTAGCTGAAAGTGCGTAGGTACAAAGAAAGGAGAAGAATAGGCACTAACAAGACTACGATGGCCACAGGTGGGAAGGATTTAAATGGAGGGGAAGCAGAGTGTCATTACTGAGGTAGGGCTGTTAGTGAAATTGAATTGGCAAAGCAGGAAGATCTTTCTGTTAAGAAACTTGAGCATAATCTGATGCTTTTTTCTGTTGTCAGTGCTCTGTATATTTGCTGTTATCTATATTGTCTTCGCCAGCTTTATCACTTCTATATGTGAGGTCACTGCCATCTCCAGTTTATTGGCTGCTTTTAATAGTCACCAAATCTCTAACAAGGTGCTTGAAAATTGCTTTTCAGGTTGATTTGCATTGGAACTTAGAAATTTGCTCAGCTGAAGAGAGGACCGATTGCAGAAGTTAGCTTTCTCAAAGTAAATCTGCTGATAATGAACCCATTAGTGCCAGAATTACATAGCTGTTTAGAAAATAATCTTTTAATATTTTTTCCCCTGGTTATTATTGTGATCATGAAAACTTAGCAGGTATGAGAGATTGAGATAATGGCTGTGAAGTAACAGGAGATGCTTGAGCTCCCTAATTCACCCCTTTTCTGACAAAATTCAAAGTAAAATAAAATTCTTATTCTCTTTTAAAAAACAAAACAGAAGAAAACACAAAATACCCGAGACTTTTCTTGCCCATTTCCTTCTGCAGCCCTGCAAGTACTGAAAATTTCTGTCTACTAAGCTGTAACATTCAGAAACTGAAATGCAAGAACGTAGAATACTGTCTCTTGTCAACATTTCTTAGATTTATTAAAGAACCTTTTTATTAAATGGAGTAGTGTGCCATAGCTTCTGGTACAGGCAATAGGGTCACTAGGCTTTTCAGCCTGGATGGTTGTTTTCTCTCAAGATACCAGTGCACTATGGAAGAAGGAATCTTTTCAGCTGAAATACGTAACAGGCAGTCAAGATCTCTAAACTTAGTGCAGCCGTCCTTTTAAAGGTAAAACCTTTGCACGGAGGGTGCTATACAAAGGCGTGTAATGCTTTGAACTGCCACCTGTGAGAAACTAATTTCTCAATTAAATTAAGAACAGTTGTCCTTCCTTTCAAAGGAATTCAGCTAACTAGAAAAGTTCAAGAGTGGGAACTAAAGCCTTGTGGCCCACCAGGGAATGACTGATCATACTGAGCAAGCTGGAAAGACTGTGGTCAGTACAGAGGAGCCCTCAAGTACACAGTATAGCAGACTAGAAGGGAAAACTTGCCTGGTGTTTCTTTGAGAAATACATTCTGTGCAATCTGATCTACAAGATTTTTGTAGATAAGTGTTGACTATTTTGTTCACAGCCTAATATGGAAATTGCTTAGGCAATCAACCTATCTCAGTGTTGACCCTTGAGAAACAATTAACAATTTATAGAAATTTTAAATATTTTGAAGACATAATACTCAAAGTGGAAAGGTACATGTGTCTTGTGCAACCTGGATAAAAAAAAAAAAAGACCTACCCTTCTTAATCAAGTTTGGAGTTTTATTATTATTTCTTTCTTTGAATATTGGTCGTGTTGTGTTTAAGTCTGATATAAATATGTTTGTTTTTTAACCCACTCTGCTTAACAAAACTTTGAAATTCCAGAATATTCTGGTATTTCTAGGTACTGAAGGTCATAGTGCATAGAGTTCACTTGCTGATCTGATAGCCAGAACACTTGCATTTAATTTTGCTGTGTGTAGGAGTCCTGGTGTAGAAAACACTATTCTGCTGCCTATACGTGGGAAAACTTACTGACTTGAAAAAAAATTATACCTGTCTGATTCTTATGGTTTGATAATAGATTAAAGCTTTAGGCCTTGAAATTATATACAATTAGGTGTTAAATAACCTCAAATAGAAAAAACACTGTGCTTACTAGAGAAGTAAGCTGATAGTCTCTTGTCTGTTTAGAAAACTTCAGTTTTGAGGCTGTACTTGGAGACAACTGTTTACTTGAGTTATGTCAGTTCTGAAGGAAGATTATAGCTTGCCATCATGTGTGTGTCTGTTACTAGATAAGTTCAAAGAACTGAAAACTAATCAGAGGTAGGCAATTGTTTGACAAGAAAACCTGGGCACAACTGGTTCAGATGATAAAATACATCATTCAATGCAGAAATGAATAGAAGCTTTCAACAACATAGTCTGATTTTTCTTTAATCCATGACAATTTAGGAAAACAAGGAATGAAGCGATGATTATTTAAGTCACTAAAATATTACTTAAATTGTGGGTTTCTGGATATTAAAACTGGTACGATCTGAGCTGGATAATCCAGCCTGTAGGTTGGAAGCTAGATTTTTTTTAAAAATATTTCTACCTCAGACATAAAGAAATTTTTTTTTTGTTGTTTTGTTTTTGTTTTTGTTATAGGAAAATGAACATTTGAAGAAATTTCAGGTGACATGGGAATTGCACAATAAGCATCTGTTTGAAAATCTGGTATTTTCCGAGCCACTCCTGCAGAATAGCTTACCAACGTTGGTGTCACAGCTAAGGTAGAGTTTAACTTTTTAATTTAAAGGAGAAATCAAAACCCATGTTTGCAAACAGAGTTTAAAAAAATATATATATTTTTTGCTGCTTCTACAATTTAATGGGTAAAAGTCCTTGTTGATCTATCTTGAAAACAAGTATTGTTGATTGAGCAGTCTGTCATAACTTGCATGTCAGAAGAATTGCTACCCTAATCTGCTTGCTTGTAGGTTACCTAGTAAAATGACAGCGTTCCATGAAGCTGCTGATGGTATGACTGAATAGTACTGTTTTCAGTTGTCATCAGGCATTTTCAGTTGTCTTTACAGCTCTACAAGTGAATTAAAGCCACAATGCCTTCGTGCTTCCCACAGTGTGTAAATAACTTAATTTGGAGTTTTAAGCAATCTTTTCATCGGAGAAAGCTAAAGAAATGAAATCTCTTGCTTGTAGGTCTGATGGCACATTGCGTTTCCTAGGGCTTTAGAATGTATATTTTGTTAGCAAGGTTGCTCTGCTTGTAATTTGTTTACCTGCAAAGTGGATTTTTTAGGGAAGAGATATTAATTCATAGAAATCTTACCCTTTATCCTAAGCCCAAACATTTTTAAGGTACCTTCATGGGTGGTTTGTGTTGACCTCTCAATCTTGTTTCTGATGAAAAGACATTTATGTGCTGTGTACATGTATTTTAAAGGTATTGTCTTGGGCATTTTTCCATGGTATGAGAGCAGTTTGGTTCAGTCTGTCACAAGAGATGTTCCTCACAGTGAATAAAGAAATTTCTGATGAGTTCTCCTTTTGCTAGTAAACGCTAGAAAGGAAAGCAAGAAAGCTTAATTGGCACCAGGCTCAGCAAGAAGTCTAAGGTTCCTCAGAATAACTTGTCTAATTGGTTTACATGAAACTAGGTTGGTATTGAAAGCCCTTCTCCCTCCCCCCTCCCTTTTGTTTTTTTTTCCCCTCTCCAGGCAGGTAATTCTGTTGCTCTGTTCAATAGCATGTTGTTCAATCACCTGCTTTCCCAGTAGTCTGTGATTGACTTCCCAGTACCACGGTCACTGTGTCCGTCAGTCATCGCCATACTTTCTGACAAGGCTTCTCTGCATCACTTACTCCAGCAGTCCTGACTATCTCAAGGCTAGTTCTTCATCTGCAGAGCTGAGAATTGTGTTAGTGAAGCTTATGGTCATTTCTTAACAAAATCATTGGATTGTTTTCACTTACCTGTTGTTCTTGAGTGCTGCTGCGCTTTAATCTGAGCAACAGAAGGTGTTTCTCTGCAGAACTTCACTATACTGACAGCTACCTTCAAGGCTGAAATATGATGAAGTCAGAATCTCTTGCTGCAGGAATTTCATTTTCAGTACATCTGTGTTCACCAGCTAGCTTTTAGGGGTGTTTCACATAAACTGTGGTTTTGCCTAGATTGATTCACGTGAGCATTTTTGAAAGGAGAGATTCAGAACAAGCTTCTGTTTCCACGGTTTCTGGTTCATGTAATGTATGTGTTGTTTTTCTGTGGTACACATAGATTATGTCTGTTTTCATGGACTCCCAGGATTTCTGAGTTCTGAGTTCTCTGGGTCTTGAAGGAAGAGAATTAGGTAGCCTTCCCTGAGAAATTTTTCTGGAGGATAATTTGCCTTCCATCAGGAATTGATGGAGGAACATTTCATCAGATAGACTTCACATGGAGAAGCAGGGATCAGCCTAGTCCCCTGATGATTTGGTCAGTAGAGAATTGTTTGCATGCCGTAGAGAAGGTGGTGTCAGAGTTTCTTTACAAAAGAGCATTGGCCTCATTGCTTTCTTTTCCTGACTAGTACCTCCTGATGAAGGTGTCTATATGACAGGTTCCTTAGAGGTTAAACATCTTTCTCAGATTAAGATGCTTTGGATTACATGCAACCACTGACACGCCCCCTGCATTCAATGGACTGCTTTATTGGGGTTTGGTAATGAAGTAACTAACTAAATGATACTTCCGGCTTTTGTGTCCCCTTTGCTTTCCCTGTACGGGGTGAGACACTGTTCAGGGTATATGCACAGCTTCAGTTAAATGCTGTTGGCCAAAAAATTCTGGGTTCCTGATCAAGATACGCAGGCGTACGATAGGATCTATGTCAAAAGGTATGCCTTGGAAGATTCAGTTACTATAAAGTAAGCAATTCCTGTTAAGTTTTGTGTGTATGTGATGCTTTTTATTACCTTTTTTTTCACTGCAGTCTGGGACCGTGTTCCACCTCTGTTTGCAGGACTGAAGTATCACCTAGATTGTTGCTTTATACTTGCTTTGAGGGGTGAAAATGTATTTTCTAGTAGCATGTTAACCTTTACTTCAAGAGTCACAAGAAAAATTGGAAGTGTAAATGGTCTTGCATTGTTAATCTAAATGTTTTAAATGTTCTTCTGCTTCTAACTTGAGAGCATATTTTAAAATTACTTTGTGCCCAACTAGTATTTGCGTAGCATAGTACTACTTAGCAGCAGCTATGAGAACAAATTCTTGACTTCCATACGCTAGAGATCAGAATTTCACATAGCTGCATAATACCAGAAACACAGGCTTCAAGAAAAGTCGTAAATCATGATCTAGTAACAGGAACTGACAGTGTTTGCACCAATAGTGAGGAACAGTTGTATCCTAAATTCACCATATCCCTTTAAACCGCTTTTTGTACTCCACCAAGCATGGACTTCCCAAATTCTTAATGTGCAGAATTGCTTATGCACCCTTCCAAAGGGCTTGTGTTGCAGGTTCTGGGCAAAACCAACAAAAAAAACCATGCTTGAATTTATTGGCAAGGTCATGCTAACAGCTGTAGCTTAATGCCTACTGAGTTGTCTGTTTGCTCAGCTCTTCATTATATATAATTGCCATGTTAAAATTAAGTGCTCAGTTCTTTGCCAGGTGATAGCCAGGACTATGTAGTTCTTAGGGTGAATTAGCATCCTGTTGCAATGGAAATCTGTAACAAACCCCCCTGAAATGCTGGAACTGTGCTTACATAGCAGGCTTTGAGGTGCTTGAATATTGGTTTTGGTACTGGCTTTGACTCACCGCACAGCCTCTGTGCCTAGTTAACTACCAACCAGTTTTCTCTTAATTACTGAGTGAGAGAAATGTTGAAAAGCTTCGGATTATTTGTGTCAATTTACAGGTCATTACAACTCAATGTGCTTTAATCACATTATCAAATAGAATTTTGTCTTTTTATTTACTTCTGAGGCCAAGATTTTGAGAGTTTGCTTATTTACTTTAGAATTATTGTGATGATGTGCTCTTCATAGATTTTTAAAGGAATTTGCTGTGCAAAAATGCAGTAGTAGAAAGGGAGGGAAATCTGTCTCCTATTTCTGGGGCTCCTTACAGAGACAGTCATCAGTGAGCAGCATAACCACATTTTGAACTTGTTGCTGATTGAGTTGATAGTAGATAACTGCATGCAACCAAATTATCTCACTTGCCTCATTGTACAGCACTTTCCCAGCTGGAACTCCAACTGATGGAGTAATCTTTTTAGCATTGATCATGAGAATTCTGATTAACAACCTTCTGGCTTTTACTATATAGCTCTTCAGTAAATAGTCAATGTGTATATTTAGCCCATAGAATTTGGAAGGATAAATATATCAAGCAACAAAATTTGAATAAATACGGCTCAGTAGGTTTGACATCTGGTTGCTCGTGGGAAAGAGGCTCTAGAAATGTTGCACTTCCCACATTATTGCTATTGTTGGTTACAGAATGTTGGAACAAGTAGTTGTTGGGTATTTTTTGAAAAATGACTAAAAATACTCAATTTTGGGATACGAGCAGCTATGTGGGCCTAGGTGTATCAATAACTGCAGTTTAACAACACTCTTCTGACTGGCAGGACTTAAAAGTGTGTTTATTTCCAGTGAAACATCTCTTCTCTAACAAGTGCTATTTGAACTTTTAGGCTTGGAACAACACACGATTCCTGTAGTGAAGATATGTATACTACCTTGCTACAAAGGTATCATCAGCTGGAACAAGAAATGAGTCAAGTTGCTGAAGCATGGCTTGAATGCCAGAAAAGAATAGATGATTATGTTGATGAACAGGTAAGAATCATGTAAACAGCCTCAAGACTGATTATATAGGGAGCAGCCCATGCAAGGCTGTGCCTCCAGTGAAGAGCTTCTTTGGTAATTTTATCCAGAGCTTAGAAGCAACAAAATGTAACTTTTTTTCTTTGATTATCAGTCCTTCAGAATTGAAAAGTACACTAACATACCAATACATAATGGTGATTGTACAGAAACATCTTCAAATTATTGAAGCAGATTATTGTGCCATTGTTTAGAGATGGTCTTTGAACATTTTTTAAATTACGTTAGCCTGTAAATTACCCATGGCACAGTAGTCTGAAACTTTCTTTTGTAGATGTCCTTAGGAAAACGGGGGAAAAAAACCCAAACCACCCCACAGACCCCCCTTAAACTTCCAAAATAATAATTGCACTAAATGAAATTCAGAGGAAGAGATTGCTTTTAAAAACTATGGCATGTTGCATAGTGCGGTGATGACCTTTGTACAACTGTCCAAATCAGAACTCTAGTCTCACTACATAAATATTTGAGACCTCTGAAGTTATCCTTTTTAACATTAAGCATATCTTATGATAGCTTATTTTTCTGAGTTTGTGCTACATTTCAGAAAATAATCATACTGTTCTGCTGACTCCTACATTATCAAGAACTCAATTTTTTGAAAAAAACAGCTGTTTATCTTGCAAGTGGTTGTTTATGCTCTTCTAAAATTGCTCATGTGCTTTGTCTCATGTTCAAAGACCTTGACTTTTTTAAAACACTTCAGGATAGGGCTTTGAATACTGCTAGGTTCAATCTTAAGTATACTAGAAAAAAGAACATCTTGAAATAACTGAAGATACAGAATTTTATACAATTTTTCTTGTATTTTGAAGTTTTGTGAGCATTAGGAATACGGAGATCCAATTTGAGATTTAGTAATGCTGTGTTACTCCTATAGATAACAAACATATTTTAAAGTCTTACAGTGCACTGTAAATGCCCTTCCAGAGCTGTTCCCTGTGGTGATGATCTAAGTGAACTTTTACCATTAATTCCAGGACCTTCAAGATGGAGAGAGGACATAACTAATTTTATTTTAAGAGGTGGTTCTATATTTGGGGTCTGCATCTGTGAGCTATCAGTTAAGAAGTTTTCTCTTGGTGTGGCTGCTTTTGTGCACCTAAATATTTGATTGCAGCTCAGTAAAATTTCATCATCTCACATTTTGTGCTGCTGAAAGTCATTTTCCCTATGGTGTCAGAGTGTCATGACTATCTGATACTGCCTCTCCAGTAAGAAAGGGAGCCCAGTTCACTTCTCATCATTCACTTATTTTTCCAAAAGGTGGAATTTCTGTAGAGTCACACCAGGCTTCTAGCTGGTTGATCTGCACCACTTCAAAATCTTAAATGATTTTTCTATATTTCTCTATGAAGTGACCATGCATCTGCCACAGGTGGTGTCTTATAGCATTTTTTTATCTGCTCAGTGAAGCCTGTATCCTGATGCAAACAAAAACTGTTCTTCTATTTGAGGAAACCAAATATGATGACTACTTATTTCCTAATGACCAAAAAAACCTGCAAGGGAGATTTGTAGGGGAAACAATCCTAAAACTTAAATTATATATATATTAAGAAAATGTTTTCACAATCACGCCTTAAACACTGTGTTGGTGGTAACCTGTGGTTATATTCTCCTGATGAAAAATACATTGTTCAGTATGACCATAGTACCTGAATTTGCAGTGATATTTTTGTCAACAAGGTAGAAATCAGAAAGCCCGGCTACTATGGAAACTGTGGATCTTAACAGTGAATGCATATTCATTATTTGCTGCCTCTTGGCTTACCAAAATGGTGAGGTTTTATTGCTAGTGTATCAAAGGTTAGACCACAGATCATCACAGAGGAAAACTTAAGAATGGTCCTCACTTGTCTACTGTGGAACTATGCCCAAAATTTTAGAGCATCAGCAAGATAATTAGTGGACCCTCTACTACAGTATGTTATGTTACTACTTCTTGGGGGGGAGGGGGAAGTGAGTAGCTTTAGCAAGCAATACGAATACTACTTTTTTAAAGACTGTGGAAGACAGCTGTGTCAGGCACAGACATGTAACTTAATACAGTGCTATACAATGTGTGTACACTGTCATAAAATTTAGAAATAAGCATTCATTCGTATCAACACCTGTATTGATCACATTAAAATCTGAGGAAGATGTTCAGGGTATCTGGAATATAGGAGAGTTTAAATGTATGCAGCCTGTACCTCCAGATACTGTTTTTGGTGTTCTGGGGTTTTTACCAAATTTAGACTACATATAACTCAGGAGGTCCTAAATATATCTGGATTATTTCCATAAATTATGGCTAGATATTAATATGTACTTTGTGTGAAAGGGTTTCCTCTTTTTTTTTTTTTTTTCTCCTGCTGGCTCCCACAGAAAAAGCTTTAAACCGAAGGAAGACAAATTTAGATTAGGTAGATTAAGAAGGAATTCTTCCCTGTGAGGGTGGTGAGGCCCTGGCACGGGTTGCCCAGAGAAGCTGTGGAGGTCCCATCCCTGGAAGTGTTGAAGGCCAGGTTGGATGGGACTTTGGGCAACCTGGGCTAGTGGAGGGTGTCGCTGCCCATGGCGGGGAGGTTGGAACTAGGTGATCATTAAGGTCCCTTCCACCCCAAACTCTTCTAGAATCCTGTGGAAGGAATACAGGAGTGCCTTTTTCCACCTCCATAAGAGCCCAGGGAGAGCTTCTTGCTTGCCTCCCCATATTCATATGTGGTTATGTTTTATTTTATTTTTTTCCCTATTAAATTGATCAGAACTGAAAAAAGAAGTATTGTATGGGCATAATTGTTTTTTCGTTTTTATGGCAGCTGCATAAATAATTGAAACAGTCACTATTTTTGAGTGCTGAGAGTTTGTGATAAGAGGAATTATTTTTATTATTTCTAGTGAAACCGACTAGAAAAATAGATTAGATTCACAGGTGGAATTTGGGACACTCAAATGTGCTATTCAGATTTGATACAGAGTTTAAAATTTAGAGGCAACAAGCATCCTGTGATATGTGTGTGAATATCAAGAGTTCTCACAGCTAACCTAGTGGTATGTGTCAGTTCTGACCAAACTGCTGGCTTTGTTTCATGATTAAATGTATTTCAGAATGGAGAAACACTTGTTCACCTGCCTGTCTCCCTTTACCATGTCTTGTCTGATGGATCTCAAATACTTTTCAAATAAACAGGGAGGAAGGAAGAGGGTTGTAGCTCCGCTCTCTTCTCCAGTGGGCAGCAGTGCTAGCAATTCATTGCAGGTGTGGAAGACCGAAGTGTAAATTTTTCCTTCTGATGGCATTTGAATCCATCTCCTTCTTTCTAGCAGAATTCTTGGGCGTGAATCATGTGGTTTGTATTGCAGCTGCTTTGCTCTGCTGAAATAAATATTCATTGGGGAAAAGAAAGGGGAGAGAAGTGATTTTCTATTATTTATGGAATTAATAACTTAAGATACTTGCAGACATGGGGTATCGGAAAGGCTGCAAAGTTGACAGTAGGAAAACTTCAGCTTCAGCCCTCTTCCCATTAGTACTCAAGAGTACCAAGACTTAAACCATGCTGTTTTCTTTGACAGTTTCTTGGCAGGCTTGAGTAGGCAGCTCCCAGTTAATGCACTGGCTGTTTTAAATGTCATTCTGTGGCATTAAAGTCTTCTCTTGTAATGTATAGTGAATGTAGGTGCCTGTCTTTTGATGGTGAGGATTCAGCTAGGTGGCAGGGCATCTAATCCAGTGAGTGTTGCTGTGTTTAAATATAGCTCAAGGGTTCTCGGAAGCTAATAATACAGCCAGGATGAAATTTCTGATGTTCTTGACCACAGGCTCTGCAGTACCTTTTAGTGTGTCTAAGAAATGGTACCAATGGCTCAAGTATATTTCATGCATGCTATTTTAAAAAAAAACAACACACATGCACGTGATAAACTCATTTTTTGGTGTTAATGTAACCTCACTGGAGCAAGGAGAATCAAAATCCACAGTAGTAATTAGAATTGCATGGTGCTGTTTGTTTCAGAAATTCATTAGGCAAAACTTTACCACTTAATACCGTTTCAAATCCCTAGCTTAGAATTTAATTTTCCCAAGTTAAATAATGATAATGGCAATAATACACTTAGGTTAATAGTAAGACTTTAAACTTCTGATCAAGTTTTAATTTCTGGAGGCATGCTTTTGGAAAAAAAAAGAAAAGATTGCTAGTGGTACAACCTACTGGACTTTGGCTCACATATCTTTATGAAGCAATTTGTTGTCTTCTCTAAGGAGGTAAAATTATTTTTTGTTATTAATTAGGTAAATAAAAAAGAACTGTAAAGGATAACCTAGATAGTTGGTTTTCCTCACTAATGAAGTAGTGTTCTTAAAATGTTGTAAGGTACAACAGGAAAAGCTTTGGTTTTGAGTTTTGCTGTGTTAAAATTCATGGAAGCTCTTGTGTTCTGTCAGAGTGAATTTATCTCTAAATAAGAAAAATACAATTTGTGTACAAAAAGTTACGGGATCTATGCGCATTTATGGTGATGTGATTTTGGGACAAGTAATTATAAAATATTTGTCCAGCCTTAGAGAGATAAATCATAGGCATGAAATACACTGAGAAATAAAAGTGATAAATAATGTTAGCCTAGATTACTACTTCTAATTTTTTTGACTCTATAATTGGGTGGGTAGTTCCACATGTGATACATCAGGGGTTGCACTTGAGCTTGTGTCGAAGCCTTGCTGAAAGTCCTGTATCTCTAGATTTTAATGTGTTTGAGTAGATCTAAGATGTTGATGATTTAATGCCCAATCACATTTTATTGAACGTGCTATGAACATATTTAATGAGAAGAAATATTAACATAAGGAGTAACAGTGGGAAAATCTGACTAAAGTAGTGTAAACGAATATAAAATTTTATGTTTAAGTGACTCAAATCAAATGATTAGCAAATAAAATACACTTCATATTGACTAAGTATGTAAGTACCTTCAAAATAGTGTAGGCAAACTAAAGTTAATGAAACTGATAGACCAATGGACAACAGCACAGGTTTTCTATGATTAAATCAATGAGTTTTCCTTAAATTCTGTTTTAGATGGCAATGAAAACAAAACAACGCATGCTAAAGGAAGACTGGGAATTTTTTAAACAGAGGCGTTTTATTGAAGAGCAGGTAGGATTTTTTTTTATACCGTACTAAGTTATATAAATGCCTCGTGTATTTGTAAGATGGAAACATATGCATGTAGTATATTGTACTAGTTCTGTGTGATCTAATTCTGCAACTATGCCAGGCATGAAATTTGGTCAGCTCAAATAGAGAAAAGCAAGGTCCAAGAAGAGTATGCTATAGTACATAATCTCAGCTACTACAAGGTAAAATCGTAACTACCGTAGTCTTAAGATTGAATACCAGGTGTTAAAATTCTTTATACAATAAAAAGGGAATTTTGGTGCCTTGGAGTGGAATCCAAAACAGCCAATACATTGAGCGTGGAGCTGCCTTCATGTCTGTGATAGGGAATATTGTGTTCAACAGTTTAAGTTAAATTCCCTTATGTTTGGAGAGCTGGGGACTGTGAACCACCGTAGCTTGGCAGATGATTGCATCTGTTATGACTCTGGAGATGGCTCCTACATCTGTTTCGCGGGGCAAAGGCAGAGCAGAACTATCTGCCTTTTTTAAGCTGTAGCCAAAGAGAGGCCAGTAGAAATTCCTACCTTATTACAAAACTATCTGCTGTTTAAGACACAGTGCTGTCTTCTGTAGCCTGGAAGCGTTCTAGTGTGTATCATGCTTTCCATAAGAGTACAGTGTGACTCGACTAGACTCAAGACTGGATGGGGAACCTCTCCTCCATTCCTGTATCACTGCACGGAAAGAAATGCTAGTCGTGAGCCAGAGAAAGAGAGAGTATGACAGTACATTTTAATAAACGTAAACTTAAATTAGCAATGTCTCAAAGCAGTCATGAGTAAGTGCTTTTTTCTTTAAGGAACATAAGCCTGTGTTAACTATGTCTTTAGAACATCTGGTATACAGGGCTCTTCAGAGGACTTGAGGAAGAATCCTCTTTTTCCTTGATCCTAATTGAGCATAAATGTGCTATAAGCCCGTGGCTGCTTCGATAAGGATCAGGTCTGGGCATCTCTAGAAGTGGAAGCTTAGGCACATCCTTCTTTAACCTAAGGTTTGTTAGGTACCTAATGAAATTAGGTGCTTTCAGGATTAGGCCTCTGCCAGGTGGAAGTTACTTGGATTGTATTTTTTTGCTAATGCAGACAAGTCCTGTTTTGGGCAGCTACTTGGTTCCTTGAATCTATCCCACTGTGGCTACAGAACTAGGCCTCATTCTTTTTTGCAAGCTAAGGGTGAGTTTGCATTCTCTCTCCGTTTGTCAGCAGTGTCCTTTTGGGCGTAGCATGAAACAAGACAAGAACTGCTCAACTTCAGAGTGTGTCAGCAGAAATACCATGCAAGATGCACATAGAAAGGAGAGTCAGGGAGATGGACTTGGCCACTTCACTATTTCGTAGTAGAAACATACTTTCTTTGAAGAGTTTCAGTGCCAAACATTTGTGGATTGTAACTGAACTTCCTTCTTTCACTCCTCATCAAAACACCGCCTTCGTGAAATTATTCTGAATTATTCTGCTTTTAAAATACTTTGCCCAAAGAACCCTTGTTGATTATGTAACTTGTTAATCATGATGTGCCATTGAATTGTTAATGGGAAGACTTGCACTACTAAAACACTGCCTTTATAATTTACTTCAGCTTAATAACAAGAAAGCACTAGCTGGGGAGAACAACTTCACAGACACAATGAGACACATGCTGTCATCACGTTTGAGCATGCCTGACTGTCCCAACTGTAATTATAGAAGAAGGTGAGCTGATGTTTTTAATATGAAATCATAATAAATCATTAATTTCTTGTTTGAGGAAAAAGGAAATACATTATTGGAACAAAAAGTGTGGTTACTTTAAATAAATGCTTCTTAAACAAGGTCATAAAAATCTATAATCTTACTTTTTGAACAGATGTACTTGTGATGACTGCAGCCTTTCACACATTTTAACATGTGGCATCATAGATTCTCCTATCACGGATGATATCCACATTAACCAGTTACCACTACAAATTGATTCTGCTTCGGATTATTTATCTGAGATCCGCCCACCCAGTATGTCTTCAGCAAGTTCAGGATCAGGTTCCAGCTCACCTATTACAATTCAGCAACATCCCAGACTGATCATCGCAGATAATGGTTCTGCGCCAGCTTTGTAAGTTCTTTTTCTTGTTTTAAAATTTTGTAGTGAATTGAATTTAAGCAGGGAAGTTGCCTATCATTACATAATGATAGTTTTGCCTCAGAAAATCATTAAATAATTGTACTGTATTCAGCAGACAGCAACTCCAGTACTATATGTTGTGCAAATTCACTGGCTGAATGGCAGAGCCCAGAAGGTTGTGGTAAGTGGTACACAGTCTAGCTGGAGACCTGTATCCAGTGGTGTGCCACAGGGGTCAGTGTTGGGTCCGATCTTACTTAACATATTCATCAGTGACCAGGATGAGGGGACAGAGTGTATCCTCAGCAAGTTTTGATGATGATACCAAGCTGGGAGGGGTGGCTGACACACCTGAAGGCTGGGCTGCCATTCAGCAAGACCTGGACAAGCTGGAGAGATGGGCAAAGGGAAACCTTATGAAATTTAACAAGGGCAAGTGTAGGGCCCTACATCTAGGGAAGAACAACCCCAAGCACCAGTACAGGTTAAGGGTTGACCTGCTGGGAAGTAGCGCTGTGGAGAAAGGACCTGGGAGTCCTGGTGGATGACAAGCTCTCCATGAGCCAGCAGTGTGCCCTCATGACCAAGAAGGCTAATGGTATCCTGGGATGCATCAAGAAGAGCGTGGCCAGCAGGTCAAGGGAGGTTCTCCTCCCCCTCTACTCTGCCCTGGTGAAGCCAAAGCTGGAGTATTGTGTCCAGTTCTGGGCTCCCCAGTTCAAGAAAGACAGGGAACTACTGGACAGAGTCTAGTGGAGGGCTGTAAGGATGATTAGAGGACTTGAACATATTCCATATGAGGAAAGGCTGAGAGAGCTGGGGCTGTTTAGCCTGAAGAAGAGAAGACTGAGAGGGTCTCATCAATGCTTATAAATACCTGAAGGGTGGGTGTCTAGAGGAAGTGGGCAGACTCTTCTCAGTGGTGCCCAGTGACAGGACAAGGGGCAACAGGCACAAGCTAGAACACAGGAAGTTCCATCTCTGTAACTGAAGAAGTTACAGTGAAAAAACTTCTTCACTGTGAGGGTGGTGGAGCACTGGGACAGGCTGCCCAGAGAGAGTGCGGAGTCTCTTTCTCTGGAGAGATTCAAGACCCATCTGGGTGCAGTCTTGTGCAACGTGCACTAGGTGATCCTTCTCTACCAGGGGGAGTGGACTACATGATCTCCAGAGGTCCCTTCCAACCCCTGTGCATCTGTGAAATAAAAAAAACATTCTTGTAAAGTTCTTCAACGTTTCTGAAGATGTTAAGTGTTGCTTGAAGAATGTGTTTCCTGCCTGGAGATTACAAGGTCATCAGATACTGATCTACTTCAGAGCATAATTTTAAAATGTCACATTTTCTTAGACTGAGCAAGGGAACTGGTGATCTTTTCTTTTTGGGCTGGTCATTACATATTAATCAGCTTGGTTGCAAAAAAAACTTTATTAGGAAGCTTTTAGGAGTTGTTGAAGTTGTGTTGCATGAAAAATTACTGCTCATATCAGAAGTATCTGCCACCCTCTCTTATTCAGGTCACAATGTCAGATTTGAGGCATCAGTCTAATGGTAAATTTCTGCTCCTTTCATAATTTCGAAAGCTTAAAACTGCTTGGTAGTCTGACTTCTGTACGTGGTTAGGCTACAGCTAACCAGCAGTCTTTTCTGTCATGTGATATTCTAAAGGAATGTTTAAAAAAGACACAGGACTTTAATACTGGTGGAAATACTACAAGGACAGTGCAGGTGTGTGGGATGTTTCTGATAACTGAACTTAGTGAAGTGATATTTTCCTTTAAACATTTTCCTTTGCATCTACTACCATAAGTGGCTTCATCTTCCATAACAGGTCTTTAGTTTCTGAACCCATTTGGGCAGCACTTGAAAACAAATCATGTGGTGATATGTTTAGCTACACCATTCTTAAACACGTGGTTTGCAATTTCCGTAAAGTCTTACTAGTTTTGGTGCTGAAATGTCAAAAATTGTTCAGTTTGTCTCTTCAGAAACTAGTTCAGTTGAATTGCAAGTATTATTTACTGTAAGAAGCCTATTTTTAGGGAAATACCATTGCTCCTTGTGGAAGGGCCGTTTTATATCTCATAATATCTGCTGTGTTTTATTTCCTCATGGCACATTTGATATATGCCTAATGGTGCTGTCATGTAATTAAATTTTGGTGTAGTATCTCATGGAATGCAGAGAGATAAAGTGCACAGTTTAAGAGCTCTTTTAAGAGCTCTGATTGCTGTAGAAACATGAACTAACCAATCTTTGCAACACTTCCGTGGAGTGGGTAATTAAACATGCAAGTTCCTTTACCAGCTGTCTGTATGGAAAAAAATCCCATTAAGTATTTTAGAGCAGATCCTGAGAAGTATGTAGATGTGGAGTTGTCTAGGAACTAACTGCTATTGAGAAATTTAAGAGTTACTGTGATGTGTTCAATGTTCTCTACTTAATGTTACTGTTTTCATGTTTAATGTATGGAAAAACTTGAATTTTAGATTGTAGTTTTTTCCACCTCATGTTTTCTGATAAAGGAAGTCATTAGCATAAGGCTTTTTTCATCAAATTAAAGGTCATCCATATCCTCTTATTAATTCCATAGATTCTTGTCAGAAAAGAGTGTTTTATACAGAAATAGCAGAAAATCTTATTTTCGATCCAGTCTGTCCTTTGGGCGTGCAACTGCTAGATTCAGTAGGATTATATGGCAGGTCGCTTAATTTTTCAAGCAAGTAAAATCAAGTTCAGTTTAACAACTGAACAATCCTTTGACTTCCATTCGAAACATTTATACAAGGGGTGCCCTCAACTTTATTTCCTTCTTGTGTTCTACCTGCTTTCACGATAACTGAGGTTACTGAGCACTGTGATTTATCTAAACCTCTTTTCCCCTCAGTGGTAGTGACGATGAAGATGTTGCACCGTTATCAGCAAAATTTGCTGATATTTATCCACTGAATAATTACGACGATGCAGAGGTTGTAGCCAACATGAATGGAATTCACAGTGAGCTAAATGGCGGAGGTGAAAACATGGCATTGAAAGATGAGGTACAGCAGCATATACAGTGTCATATCTTTTTCTGGTGAAAAGCCTATCCTTCACCCATATGTTAATTAATAAGTTAATGTTGTCCAGTCTCCTCAGGTGAGCAGTACTAGCAGCAGTTCCTCAGAAGCAGATGATGAAGAAGTGGATGGGGAGAGCAGTGGTGAACCACCAGGGACTCAAAAGGAGGAAATGTCTCTAGGAAAAAGGGCATTAAGGAAAGATGAAGCAAAAATGGATAGTCCACCACCTTCTTACCCCAGTCAGCAGGTATAGTAATCAAAAAGCAAACCTTTTAGTAAATTAGTTAAGTATGATACCCAAAATATTTCTCAGTTGATTGTATATTGTCATGGCTAATACTTTCCTTTAGTAAAAACCGAAAATACGTTTGTTGTATTGAAGGTAGCTTCAGTACAAGGAGAAAAATTTGTTCCTGCTTGTATGAATGAGAAACAGAAACTAAGACGCACTTCTGCTTTCAAGTTTGAGCTTGATCTTTGTTAAATATTAATGTTAAGTTTTCTGAAAGTAATTGTGGGGCAGAGGAATGATGTGAGTACTTAGTTAACGGGCATTTTTAATATTATATCTGAGGACTAACCGTCTCTGTTGAAACCCTGTGTAGTTAAATATATTGCATGACTTATGGCATGGATCTTGGGGTTTTTGATTTATTTTTTTATATTACTCCTTTTTTTTTTTTTTAAATGGTTTAAAATTAAGCCCTCTACTGTAAGGTCACCAAACCACCCAGAGAACCATGCCTAGAGTGTCTGCTGAGCAGGTCGTGGTGTTTGGTTTAATAGCTGAACACCAAAGCAAAGCATCTGCTGGACTTGTCTTTGTGACTGTGTGGCTTTTAATCTGAGTTACCCCGCAGCTACAACGTGGGCTCACTGCTTTGAGGGAGAACGTACCAGTCACTTTTATTGCTTTCTGTACAAAAGAATCCACATCGGAGGGCACACCTTTGAGAGCTTAGGTGACAGTCAGGTGGGAGCTCCCGTTAGATGTTCTCCTGTGGTTAGGATGTTTGTAAGGCCTTCCGCTGAAAGTATTTTTTCATGTATGAAGATTATTAAGCTACTTTGTTTTCAGCGAGCATGTTGAGATTATTTTTTTCCTGGGTGGTTTTTGTTGGGTTTTTTGGGGTTTGTTGTTTTTTTTTTTGGCTGACCACTGGCATAATACCTATATGGGCTGTGACCTCTGTCAAACTAGTTTGAAACTGGTGAACAGATTCAGCATTTGTTGTGGAAAATCAAATGAGATTATGTAAGACTACTTGCCTTAGGGAAGCAAACTAAAATGCAAGATGAAAAGGCAGATTTAACCTTTCTCCTCTTTGTTTTCTTTGAGGAAAAAGAATTTCCTCAGAATTACTCTGAGGAACTCTTAATGACTTTCTTTAAGTCTAACTTTCTAATCAGAGCTGAGTATCCACCTTGTAATGCTACATTCAGGTGATTGATTTCACTAGTACATGTCATGTGCATTTTAGAATTTTTTTGCATTATTTGTTGGGGTTGCTCATTGACTCAGTATCTTTATTTCTCTTGGGATTCCTTTTCATGCTCGGTATCCAAAGGTTTATCAGAAGTGGATTTTGAATCTCACCGTACTGTTTGACATTTTCTTCCATTTTCATTTCTTAGTAGAGTAGTAGTGATTTCTTGATAATACTGATTTTTTTTTTTTTGAGAGTTATTTTTTCTTCTCTATACACCTAATTAATTCAGTCATTGCATTTGGTTTACGAAATCTTTGGTTGTTAAAATATACCTTGTGTCAAAGGCTCCTAAGGCTTTTAAGTGATAACAGAGTTAATTTGTTTCTGAGAGGAAGGCATATTTAAGAAGAATACGATCTGTCAGTTCTTTTCTAGAAAGCAAAGTAAACTAATGTTACTTTTTGGAAAAATGTATACTGCCACATTGCTGGGAAAAATAGCAATTGGCAAGTGTTCCTGGTATTGCTTCTGGTAGAATTATCTTCTGGTGAAATGTCAGATGATAGAGGCAGGAAAAAGTACTGAGCTGAAAGGGGGAAGTGGGGCTGCTTTTTCCTGGGCTGCCTTTCTTCCAAAGTCTTGAATCTTTTTGAGACAACATAGGCTAATGATGCCTTGAGATCAGTAAAAGGTTCTAATAAGGCATTGATTTCTCATGGTTGATGCCATTATGAAGTTCTTCATGAGAAACGTCTGCTTGACGCAATCACAGAATAGTTGAGTTTGGAAGGGACATCTGCAAGATGGTGTAGTCCTGCTCAAAGCAAGATCATGTAGACAAGGTTGGTCAGCACTGTGTCCAGCTGGGTTTTGAGTATCACCATGGATGCAGGCTCCAGAACTGCTGTGGGTAACCTGTTCCAGTGTTCAACTACTCTCACAAATAAAGGCTTTAAGTTTGAGTGGATTTTCCTGTATTTCAGTCTGTGCCCATTTCCTGTTGCCCTTTCATGAGATACCACTGAGAGGAATCTGGCTCTGTCCTCTTCACTGTCCTCTTCCCCTCCCAGTCAGGGAACTCTGATAAGATCCCTCTGAGTCTTCTCTCTTAAGACTGAACAGTTGAGCTCTCCTTGTATGTATGACAAGCGCTCCAAGGCCTAAATCATCTTTGTGGTCCTTCACTGGACTCACTGCAGTATTATCCATATTTCTCTTGAACTGGGGAGCCCACAGCTGGACCCAGTGCTCCAGATGTGTCTCACCAGTGCTGAACAGAGTGGAAAGATCACCTCTCTTGACATGCTGGCAGGGCTCTGCCTAATGCAGCTCAGGACTACTTCCACCTTGATCAGCTAATCAACCCTGATTACTACTTTCTACACAGACTGTTTTTTTCCATAGGCTTGGAAAATTGTGGAAAATAATAATCTAATTTGATATTTTTATAGTGGGGTAATTAATTGCCTAGTAATGATCAAATGCTGTCAGGGTTCTTACTCCTGTCTGTTCTTGATTCTTTGTATCAGTATGTTACTTGTCACTGGTAGTGGACATCAAATATCTGTATAATATGAAATGCTGTCAATATTTAGGATGTTCTTTTTGTAACGAAGATAAAGATCCTCCACTAGTGCTTTTACTTCACTTCAGGCTTTTTCCATTGGTATTAGGTGAAACAATTATGTGGATGCTCTGGAAATATTGATTGATGTATGCAAAATGAAATCATATTAATAATTACTAAGAAAAAAGAAGGGGGAAAAGGGTTGATTTTACTGTCTGTTGAGTAGCTTCAAAAAAAAACCTATTTATTTATTTTCTTACAGGCTGACCAAGGTCCAAATGCTTGTGAGTGTCATGTTTGCAAACAAGAAGCCTCAGGTCTAACAGCCTCTGCACTTGCAACTGGACGACTGCCTGCTGGCCACCAGTTTATGAATCCTGAAAAACCTGCACATCCTGCACTTCATCTTTATCCTCACATCCATGGACATATACCATTGCATACAATTCCTCATCTGCCTCGTCCACTTATCCATCCCACCTTGTATACAGCTTCTCCCTTTACACACAATAAGGTAAGCCTGACGAAGGAGGTGGATGCACCCTCATCCCAGGAAAAATAGTGTACATCTGTTTAAACCAGCATGGCTGAGTATCACTGAAACAACAAAGCTGCTTTAAATGGTGGTCTGTTTAAAGTAGCTCTTTTGGAGGGAATAGTGAGGGGTGGAGAACAGGACAGATTCAGAACTGGTGGAAGGTTCACACAGCTGGGCTAAGGTAGCTTTTGTCAGGAAGACTGATAATTTCCATGCTGTGACTAAAAAGCACGTGGAGTCAAATGAGTCTTGAATGGTGGAAACAGTGGCGGCACTTCAGTCGGTGTAATAGGACTAGTTAAATCTTCATTTCATATATATTGAAGGTGAAAATTTAATACTCCATTTTGGCAATAATATCCTGTGGTTTCTAGTTCAAAATGTTAGTGATTTTTTTTATTTTTTCTTTGAGAAAACTGAGACGTTGGAGTCCATTTGTAATTCTTCCTTGTGCTTTGAGGGAACTTGGTTTTTTTGCAGGTTCTGCAAAATTCTTTAGACCCAAAACTTTTAATTAATAAACAGGAGAAAGATGTGGATCAAGGGTTGGGACCAGGTGACAGCTTTTCAGAAATATGATTCAAAAGCAAGAATTACTATTAATGTGGTGGTGTTTCACATACTGTTTAAATCAGTTGAATGGTGCGTACTGCTGAAAGGGGCAAAGTCTTTGTCATTAGGTACATATTACTGTTGTCTCCCTTTCCTCTGGTCCAGTGATCCTGTGGTTGCAAGGAAGGTAATTAGTTCACTGAGATGACTATTACTTACTCTTACCATCCTTCTTAACATCCACTTTGTTTTTTTCAGTCTTACCAGTGTCCGTTCCTTATCTCTGTTGCAGTGCACCAGTTCTGTAACTGCAGTGTGCCAGCCTGCCATTTCTCAGCAGCCCACTGCCATTCTTCTGAACCCCTAATTGTTGTACCCTGCCTCCTGCCATCCTTCCAGAGGTTTTTTTGACATCCCTTATAGCAGTCTACTCAAGCTCCCATCCATCTACTTGAGCTCCCATCCTTGATCTATGCCATCTTTCCTTTCAGAAGAACATCTGCAGCATGCTGCCGAGGCTGCACCAGAAGCCCCACGCAGAGGAGCAGGCTGCTAGTGCTGAGTGGCTTTGTAATGCAGGCCAGATCTATTAGCTCTGGCACAGCACCTGAACCAGCTGGATGCCGTGTATTTATGTTGTGCTGGAGCTGGAAAGACATATGTGGAAGCTGAAGCTTTAGGGAGCTTTCACTTTTGAAGAGCCGGATGAATTCAGCTGGTAGTCAGTGAGCTAATAAGCCTTGTTGAATCAGGCTTGGTTCATCATGGACAGGCTGTTCTGCCCTGTGAAGTGTTTCTTTGTATCCCATGTGTACAAGTTTTCTTTCGTGCTGGGTATTCCAGCCCCTTCCACCTTCAGCATTAGTCAGATAATGGAAATTCTTCTGTATTGAAAAATGAGACTGGGGATATAAGTAGTTTGCTTGGCCATGAGTGTTTAGACTTTCATGTCTGAAATGTCATTGGACTCAGCTGATGTTTTTAGTACTACTTCTTTTAATACTACTTCTGTGTAGCTTTTCATTGCATCAAATCTAGTGCAAAAATAGAACAAGCTCACTTTTCCTTGGCTTTTTTAAAGGTGGCAGTAATTGAATATAATGCTTGCATGGCACAAGGTCTCTGGGAGAAAGTTATATTGTAGAATGTGAATAAACAATTTCAGCCAGAAGAAATGGGGTCAGCCAGAATAACTTGCCATTATAAAGCAAGAAAAACCTTTTCACACACACACACATCCCACCACCACCACCGCCACTTGCTGCTTAAAACAGAGGTGCACTCGTTGCCTGTTAAGTCAGGAACTTGTTAAGGCTTGGAGATGAAAAAAGAGAGGAGTATAATCAACTTTAAAATCATGTTTTCAAACACGTGTTTTATTTCTTTTTCTACTGCTCTTATTTTCAATCCTGAAGTGTTTGTAATCCCTTTATCACAATTGTCTTATGTGGTAGTGATTATCGTGTCACAGAGGATTGGTTTTGGCAGCTTGGGCTTTGAAAGGTAATAATTCCTAACAAGTTCTACATTCATACACATACTGGGTTTAATTAAAAATGAGGGCCTACCAACGTATATTAACCCAAGTGTTTCTGGAGAATGCTTTTTTGTATTCTTCAGTTAGCTGATGCAATATTTGTGATTATAAAATATATACACGTACGTACAGTCTGTGTAATATATTATCTGCATTAAAAATCAACAAACCAGTCTTTTTATGGGAAATACTGTTTATTACACTTTTTATAATGCCTTTCACAATTGAAACACTATGATTTGAATATTGCTGTTGGAGGGACTGTGTAAGCAAACAGAATATTAATGAGGAAAATACTCTTTTATTTTTGTAGGCATTACCGCCAGCTCCAGTTCAGAATCACACAAACAAGCATCAAGTATTCAATGCATCTCTCCAAGATCATATTTATCCAAGCTGTTTTGGGAGCACTCCAGATTGGAATAGCTCTAAATTTATAAGTCTTTGGGGGTCAGAGATGATGAATGACAAGAACTGGAATCCTGCTACATTTTTGCCTGATACGATTCCTGGTGAGGGTTTGTTATTACTTCACGCTGACTAGTTAAAAGCCTTATGTTTTGAAATGGAGTGTGGCACTTTTTACCAGAAATGGTAGGTTTCATTATCACTGTTTTTATAAGATGTGATTCTGGCAGAGATTTGCTGCCATTTCTACTCCAGTGGGGCTGAAAATCAAAAAAATAAATTATTCTGTATTGGGGAGAGGATGCTAAAGGCAAAAGAATGTCATGCTATTTTTCACCTGCGGTCATTGTAGAGGTATCTTTGTCTTTAAAAGTTTAGGGTTGCAAAAAAATAGCAATTAAGGGGAAACTTAAATAACTTTGTGGTCTTCTGCCACAAAGGCCTGCTCTTTTTCTACAGGGTTCTAAGAGCACTGGTAACATGGTACTACATCCTTCTTCTTATAAAGCACAGAGATAACTGGATTGTTGTGCAAAAAGACAGGCATAAATCAAGCAACAAATTAGTTTAAGCCAAGAAGTCTTTGTAAATACTAATGGTTAAAGTGGAAGAGAATAGAAGAGAAATAACAGCATATATATATATATATAATGGAGAGAAGTCTTTCCATTTGCACCATAGCAAATATAAAAGTGCCTTTTTTATTTTATTTGACTTGTATGAGAAAGGAAGCTTGGTTTTGTGTGTTGGCTTTTTGTCAGGCTGATCTGCTGCTAACTTGTGTCAAGCTACTACAGTGATATTTAAAAGGAAAGGCATTAAAAACCTCCAGCAAACTTCCCCACAAAGACAGCTCATCCATTTACAAATGTAGTTGCGGGTAGCAGTTCCAACAGATGGTTAATAGCAAGCGTGTGGGGAAGGTCTATCAAAAAGATGTTACTGTAGTTAGCTGAGGTTTCCAATACGTAAATCTAAAATTTATGATATTATATTGATAGAAGGATGTGTTGTTCCTGCGTAGAATTGTTGCGTAGCTAACATGGACTTCAGATATTGAAACTTACATACTCAGCGTGGCGTGTAAAATGGTGTCCTGTTTTAATTTTTAAACTGCAAATGGATCAAGGTATCTGTAGCATCTTTGCCACATGTTAGCACACATTTAGTAGTGTTCTTACAGTTGTAACTGTAAGGTTTGAGACTTCTGCTCTGAAACTTCTTAGCACGTTTCATTACAGCTATATTATTGGTGGGGAGGGAGGAGGAAAAGAGGATCGCTTCACTAATCCTACCAAGCCAGCACTAACAATACATCCGTGCTCGTCTGCATCGAAATTACTGAATATTTAATTCTAAATGCCATAAAGACAATTCTGTAACTGTGATTCTTAGTTACTATGTGTGTTTCAATTGAAGGGAGTGATATATTAGCACCAGCACTCTCGGAAATAAGACCCGAAGCACTTCCTACTACATCTAGCAATGAAGCAACAGCAGTTACTGACAGCAAAGAGAAAAAAAATGCTGCAAAGAAGAAATGTCTGTACAATTTCCAGGATGCCTTTATGGAAGCTAATAAAGTTGTCATGGCAACCTCTTCTGCCACTTCTTCTGTCTCCTGCACAGCAACTACAGTGCAGTCAAGCAGCAACCAATTCAAAGTATCATCCAAGAGACCTTCATCGATAGGTGAGGATTTGTAATTCACATACAGTTTAGTAACTGACTCAAGTACGTTTAGCTAACTGTAAAGATTTATGCATGTTTATTTTAGTAAGATTATTTATCTTGATAATTTTCATTAGTTGTTGTTCTTCTTACTCTTGCGTTACACTGTAAAAGACCTTGATGTTAGGATTTAGAACTGGTAATAGAAGGGTGTTGAAATACTGCTGATTTTATTTTTTTATTTTTTTTTTAACGGAAGCTGAGAACATCCAGCACTTTGTGTGATTGTTTGGGTCGTTAATGGAGACTTAGTAATTATTTATAATTCTAAGTAGTTTCTTTTTTTCCCCAATTTAGGTGAAGTGTTTCACAATATTAATAAAGAGGACCATAGACATTCTGCACCAGTTGCACCACGAAATAGTCCTACCAGTTTAGCATCCCTTCCTTCACTGTCTCCTGCTGCACTGTCTCCAGCTTCTACACCACATCTTCCAAATCTTGCTGCTCCTTCTTTCCCCAAAACTGCTGCAACAGCCCCTGGATTTGTGGATCCTCATTCAGGTCTTTGTCCTACTACAGTTGCACCTCCTACTTCAACCACAGACAGCTCTGTAAGTGCCCCACCAAGTGTCTGCAGGTAAGTTTGGTGTTAATGTTGTTGTTCATTTTACAATAGAAGGGAAATTGAAGTACAGATACCTCTTCTCCTTTGCCAGTGGTCATAGTGTGGAAGAAGAGCTGTCTGTGTGTTCAGCAAATGAGACTGAGTTCAGATACTTAGTATGTAAGTCGGTGTGAGATTTTACAAATATGATTTCCATTGAGTTACTGAGTTTAGAGGCTTACAAACAAATGTTGGCTCACTTTTAGAAATGTGACTTGGGATAAATAAGTCAAGCTCTATTCTTTCTTACTCTATAGTGATTACTGCTGCTGAGACACAAACCTGTGGTATAAGGTATCTGTTTTCTGTCATTTTGGCATTACATGGCAAGCAGGAATGAGAAGCTGTGAAAAACTGAGGAGTCTGTCAACAGTTTTAGCTCAGACTATATAGGGGTCATACGTGGTCTTGAAACCCGCCACACAGTAACACATTTTCCTGACTGCACTTAAGACTTCTTGGGTGTCAGTCCCACTACTTGTACAGTGGTTGTAGTGTGGAAAGATTATGTGATGTCCAGATGTTTTCAAAGGTCTTGGAGGCTGGGAGGAGTTTGGTGGAGCTGTGTTCTGTTATGTATTGTAGCAGGCTGACAATGGTGCCAGCTCTTTGATACGTCTGAAGAGTGCGGGCAGAACAGAAAAGCAGCTGAGTCATTGCTCTAAGTACTCTGTGACCTGTAGGGCTGTGGTCGTAGTTGCTATGAATGTAGTTTCCTGGCTCTGCAGTAGTTTTCAGAAGATGATGTGAGATTTAGGCAGAGTTAGATAACTTCGTACCTGAAGTGCTTCTAAAAATGCCTTTCTGTTACCGGCTGGTTTTATCAATGACATCACAAAATAAGTAACTGTTCTTTCATGCCTTTGAGAAATTACTGCAATTTTGTAAAGAAACTTTCTTACCTGTTGCGGGGAGAGAATTGAATATAGGCTATTTACTGCAATACAAATCCAACTTTTATCATTGTCTCCAGGTACTAGCATGATAAAGCAATTTTAGTTCGCAAGGAATGAACTGGGAGAGAACCCAGAAACAATTATTGCAGTCTGTATGAATCAGTGATGTGCTATAAAGGGTAAAACTGCTTTATACTCTAGTCTTTCAGTCTAGTGACTGAGCAAGGGAACTAATGAAGCCTTGATTTCTTTGGAATTGTATCTGTTACCCCTAGCGCGTGCTGGCGCACCGTGCCGTTGGATGCTGAGATGCTAACTCTCAACAGGGAAGAGACGGTGATGTATGCCAAGGCTGCTCAAACTGACTAGTCAGAATGTTTGCACTGACTGGCAGTGTCTGCTGTTATGTGCAACAGTTTTGCATGCCTTTTCCCTACTGAAGTTGAAGAATTTTTCATTCTATCCTGGTCACTAATTCTTAAAGAACTTAGAGGGTGGTGAAGGGGAATTGAGATTAAAAAGAATATTTGCGTATATTTTGCAGAGAAGACAGATTAGGACCTGTTTTTGCCTTTCAAACACAAGAATAGAGAAATACTAGTGCTAGATGGGTGGATTTTATTTTTTTTAAAATGTTTATTACTTCTGAAACAAGATCACATCAGTTTAAGAAGAACTGAACAGTAGGTATGTTGGGTGCATAGTTATGCAGAGCTCTGGAGGGAATAAACCTGCTTCTTGAAGAAACATGCTAGTATTTTATTTGGAAATAAAGGTGCAAACAGAGTGATGTGAACATTCAGGTTCTAGCTGACCTTGAATTTTTTGTTTAAGACAAGAGATTGAATATCTCATTTCTAAAATCCCCCGGGTTTAGATAGGTGAGTCTTTTGCAACTGCGCAGCTCTCCTCAGATCACAAGTGATGAGATGGTCAGCAGTTTCAAAACCATTCCATTAAAAAAAGCTAGAATTGCTGCTTCCAAAACTATTTTACCTGTTTAGAGTCAGGAAGAGTAGTTCCAAAACTTATTCTCTAGGCTGCTCATTCAGTGAGTCACTAAATGAGTTTTTATAAATCACTTTCCCATGTATCATCTTATCTTGCTGCTTGGTACTGAGCATCTTCATTTGCAGGCCACTGGGTGAAGGCTTTAGGATTTGATCCATCACTGGCGGATGGTAACCCAGTTTGAGTCATTGTTCCTGGTAGATGTGCATACAACTGTATATGGGTTTTGGTTTGGTTTTGTTTTTTCAGATACATTATTTACTATAATCTAGAGGGTTTTATAAGCTTTTTTCTTAATTTAACATAGTGATCCTGATTGTGAGGGCCATCGCTGTGAGAACAGCAACACGTATGATCATCAACAGTATGATGGAGAGGAGAGCCAAGATGAAGACAGCTGTTCAGAACATAGCTCCAGTACCTCAACATCCACAAATCAGAAGGAAGGAAAATACTGTGACTGCTGTTACTGTGAGTTCTTCGGCCACGGAGGAGTAAGTTGTTGGATTTCAAATTGTTTTCATTTGCTTTTCTGTCACTTACTCATCATTGATTGTATGTGATTTATCAGACTGCAGCTAAGCAGGTGGCATTGGAGCTGACTCAAGAGCAGTAGTAAAAGGAGCATGGTTAGAAAGTAATTTTCTGTTTTGAAATGAAGAATCAAAACAAACCTTTCCAGCTGAAAGCAATTCAAGAGCAATAAAAATGACTACAATATTTAGGAAACAACTGACTTGGATAATAGACACCATGTTTGACTGAAACTGCAAACGGGCATTGAGCCATTTAAATAACTTTGCAAAATTCATGCACTCGTCTGTAGTAGTAAAATTATAAATAATGTGATGAGTTTGGGTAAAAGTACACTAAATATAGGATTATTTTTTTCTTAAATGTTTCTGGCACTTTATGAGCCATTCTCCCATCTGTAAAAAATAGTGATCCTCAAGTATTCACTTTAACTTGATTTCTTTTTAAGAAGGAAAAGGAAAAAAAGAAAGAAACTGTTCTTACCTACAACTTAGGCAGTGTACGTGTAAATTATACTTTAATCAAAAGAAATCCCTCTTTTCAGTATAACAAACAATTTTCTTTACTGGTACATTTAGATAGGCACTGACTTGTATTTGTATTTAAAGGGTGTTTTGAAGAAATTATGAAGTTCTAAAACATGCAGGTTATGCAAAATCTTTTCTCATGTTCTTTATTTTAATACTTAACACTTTGTTTGAAGCATCCTGAAGTTAACTTCATAGCAGTAACGTCTAGTGAATTCTTGTAATTGTATACTTTTATTTGTGCAAATGAAATGCTAAAAGCTGTTAAGTTGCCTCATTAATTTTTCTTTTTTTAACTTAAAATTTCATTTTCCTGCTGGCCTCACTTGTAAATCTGTGTACAGCCTGGTTTAATGATCAGTTAGCTAGTAGAATTTGAGTCTCTGGCACTTTTTTCCTATTTGAAGTAAAAGATCAGTTTATTGGCCATGTATTTGATCAGATCCAGTTTCATCTTAGGGCTTGAAGTGAATTAAAAGCTCCTGCCCTGTGGCTGAAAGAGGCAGAGAGGGGACCCCATTTCTCGTTGCATGTTTCTACCATGTCCATGATAGATCTTTCTTTGATAGTCATCTGATTGCGCAGTAAGTTACTCATTTTGCTGAAGTGGCAGAACGCTACAGGATTTTTAAGTTAATAGGCTTTGTTTTGCTGGTTTCATGAGTCACACTGGTGTAACCCCAAACAGATGGGCACCAGCTCTAGTGCGGGATGGGAGAGGGTAAGGCAACAGGAGGGGAGGAAGAATGAGGAGCTGAGAGGCAGGAGTGGTGGATGGGAATACAGATATGAAACACGACACGAGGACTCAACTTGCAGCAGTGTTAACAAGTTATTGATGTGACTCTGCTGGAGTTATGCTGACACGCTTCAGTGCAGGGTAATCAAACCTTCCCAGTTACAGCCCAGAGACCCACGCAGCCCAAACTCTGAAACAGACTTCATGGAAAATGGAAACAGCAGCAAGTGTCTGCTGCTTCCAAATCGTCAAATGTGGTATACTGATCACAAGAGAATATGGAAATCTCCTTTCTCACTTCTAAAAGTATTTCTTTATCTTCTCACTTGTGCATTCCTCCACACGATCAGTCAGTCTTTTAGTTGGAAAATACAGTTCATAAGCTAGCACCAAGTCTGATGGGTCTGTTGCCTGCTAAGTACACCTTTAGTTACGCATACAAGCAATAACGGGTTTGATATTCAGATTTGGACCTTCCACGTTATTTGAAGGTCTCTAAAATTTCAAAATCTCAAAAGTATTAGGTCAATGAAATTTGTATATTTAATCAACCTAATTTTTGTCTCATGTCCTTCAGCCTCCAGCTGCACCAACCAGTAGAAATTATGCAGAGATGCGAGAAAAGCTTCGTTTACGTCTAACAAAAAGAAAAGAGGAACAGCCGAAGAAACCAGATCAGATCTCTGAAAGGGAAAGTGTTGTTGACCACCGAAAGGTGGAAGACTTGCTACAATTTATAAACAGCTCTGAAACCAAACCAGTAAGCAGTTCTCGGGCAGCCAAGCGAGCCAGACATAAGCAAAGAAAGGTAAGACATGAAAGCATGTTTATCCTAGACCTCATGGTTTTGAATCTGTGCGCTTTCTGTAAGTATACCACTGTATACTGACTTTATAATAACAGTATAATTGTTTTCTGTGTAGTTTGTGGCAGCCTGCCTTTTTGTATATACACAGCTAGCTTGCTTGTTGTGATACTGCCTGAGGAGTAAGAGTCCTCAGTGTCATTGTCATGTGTGTTGTTGCAAGTCAGCTTTATATTGGAATTTCTCACACTTTAGAAAGTTGTTTCTAAGTGTCAGAAATATTGAGAATTTTATTGGTTTGTAGAATTGACATTTAAAGGTGGGGGAAGTTAGAAAACTAGTGTTTCTTTATTGGGATAATGGTTATGATAAAGTATCTCTGCAGGAAGCCAGGAAACATAAGGTCAATGCTTTTATGAGAGTAGAAAAGTCAAGATTTCACTTCTTTTTTCACAATTGTACTGGGCACCTTGCTGTCCTGATTGAAAGAGTTTAAGCGCTGTGCCACATGATGACACAAAGAGATATCCCAAGCCAGAGTGAGGTGGCAAGCTGCAGAGAGGAGGCAGGGAACTAAAAATTACAGGTTGCTTTCAAATGGAATTTGGCAGAAACATTTCTAAGAAAACCTGTAAAGTGTAACAGTGAAATTATTTTTTTTTAAACAATATTTGCTGAAATAAAAAAACACCCTAAAATTAATAAATTTCCTCTTAAGTTGAACAAGCAGGAAATGGGCTTTTCTTAGTAAATTCAAGTGTCAGACTTGGGTATAAAGTTCAAGGTGCAATGAGATTGATTGCTGAATGTTTTTGAATTCTGGTGAGCACATTCTGTGGCCACACTGTAAATATTCCTTGTTTGTGGATTTGCTTGCTGGCATTAATTCTGCATTCTTTAAATGCTTCCATGGGTTTGGAAGACCTGATGTTCACAAATCATATTCTTTATGTTCATGTTGTATCACTGCTCAGCAACTTGAGGGGCTTAGTGAGTTATTTATAAATAAAATTCACTTTGCTCTTGCAATTCAGTTTGAGTACAAGAAGTGGAAGATTCTCATAGGGTTGTTTGCATGACTTCTGTAACTGAAAAAGTAGTCCCATACAGGCACTTCTAAATGTGCAAAAACATAAATGGATGTGATTGTTGTCAGCATCCAACATTCTTTCATTTTGCTAATGATGCAAGATCAGTGCTGCAGAGCAGAGTTTTAGGCATTTGCAGTAATGGCTGGGAAAAATCTTTTGCATCTGTTTCATGTGGTCAATGAACTTATGACTGCAACAGAAAACTTTACCATCCTTATTTTTGCTAACTTTCAATATAGCTTTAATGTGCCTAGTGTTTTGCTGTAAAATGTTTTTAATGATTCCTCTTCCTAATGTTCACAAACAATGAAACAGAGCAACTCTGCTACCATCGCAAGAGAACGGGTAAACGATGCAACAAGAGGCAAACCTGAGTTACCTTAGCAGGTAACTCAAGCAGTTGTTGAGAAGGAGCTGAATGTTTCATTTTCAGAAGGTTTTTGTGGTTGTAGAAAACCTTGATATGGAGTTAGGCTTAGTGGTAGCAAAGAGAAGATCAACAGTTGGTATTAACAACAGTCACATACGTTACAGAAACATAGAAGATAGAAATATAGAAAGGATTTTAACGTACTTTCAAGGGCAGCTGTTGTATAAGTAGTTATTTGCTTGCTGTGCAGGCTTCTGGATTAAGTATGTTAGTATGTTAACATCCTAGAATTTATAATGTTCTTAGAGAAAAATAGTAATAATCCCTAAAATTCTAATTTCCAAAATATTTGTTGCTTTCAATAAACTTACTGTTATTTTGTAGCTTGAAGAAAAAGCTCGACTTGAAGCAGAAGCCAGGGAGAGGGAGCATCACCAGTTGCTTGAGGAACAGAGGCGGCGCGAGGAAGAAGAAGAAGAGAGGCTGAAACAAGAATTACAACGGCTTCAAGAACTTCAGCAGTTGCGGGCTGTAAAGAAAAAGAAGAAAGAACGAACGAGTAAAGACTGTCAGAAGGTGGACATGCTTACTCGAAACTGCCAGGCAGTGAAGGAATCTGTCCCAAACGCACCTGAAGACATTCAGAATGGTACACTTGAGCAATCAGAAAAGGTAGAAACCTCCTCCGGTTCACTGTCAAGACATGTGAATCACACAGAACAGAGACCGGGTTTGGAGACAGGCTGTGAACTATCCAATCCTGTAAACACTAGAGACTCAAAGCTGCTGTATCAGAAAGAGGGGAGTGTAAAGCAGCATGAGCCCCTCTCTTTTCTGCTTGATATTATGCATCAACATAAAGAAGGAAACAGCAAACAGAAACTAAAGCAGATAAACAAACCGTGTGCTGAACAAGTGAAAAAGCCTGTTGAATCCCCCAAAGCAGCTGAGATTCAGACTAAAACCAGAAACCAAATAGAATCCAAAGCAAAAGCAGTAGAACTCCCAACACTTGCAGAACCTAAAAAAGAAGAGAAGAAATTAAACAATAACAACAAAAAACAGCTGAACCATGTAAAGGAAGAGAAAGCACCTGTAACAAGTGAATCCCCTTCGCCAAGTGAACAGCAACAAAACAATAAGCTAATACTTGCAGATTCTCCTCAACCAAAAGGCAAGAACAAGAAAAACAAGAAGAAAAAAGGGGACAAAGTCAACAATTCCATTGGTAAGTGTAAAAGAAAGTTGAAGAACTTGGGTTGGTTTTTATCATTACCTATTTAAGTCCAGAAGCTTGAAATCTTTATCTTCAGTCATTCCCAGCAATGTAAATTAGAGAAACAGGAAAGGTCAAGTCATTGTAATTATAGCAATTAGGAGATGCGTATAGTTTTAGTAACGAGGTGTAGGATACTTGAAAGAATGAGTAAGCAAGCATATACTGCTGGTTTTTTACGGGATTTTTGTCAGTTCAGAAAGCCAGTCTCTTCTGTAAAGCCTATCTTGCTTAAAATAAACATTTAAAATAATTCAATAATATGTTGAAATCCATTTTCAACTTAATTAAAGCAAGGTTGTTCTCATACAGTATTAAGAGTATAGTGTAGGGTTGGTCTTACTCTTTGAGCAAGGAAAATACAAGGTTTTCTGCAGCCAAAGGATGATCATTCATGCAAAATACACATTTCTCTCAGTGGAAATAATTCCTTTAGTGTATTGATTACATTAACAGGTGAAGTAAATTCAAAAACTAATTTACTATTTTTCTTTTTTTTTATTCATCTGATAGAAATAATAAAACCATAGAAGATCGAGTTGACTCAAACAAGTTGCACTTGCATAATTTTCTTCCCAACATGTTTTTTTGTTTTCCTGAAAGGATCTAACGGCTAATGCCTAAGCTGAGAAGCACATGCAGTGCTAGCTGGTTCGCTTTGTCAGCACGCTAATCTGACCGGCATTCCCGGGCACCAGTTTACTCCTGCACGTGCTTGGTCCCTACTGGGACCGCCAGTTGGGTCGGCAGTTTTGCAGTAGGGACATCTGTCTGCTCGGAGCACCCGGTCATTCCTCTGGGATCACCCAGTAGCTGAGTGGTAACAGTGCATAAATTAAATATCTTTTCACCAGAATGACTTCTTGTTGCAGGTCTCGCTGCTGTTCTGTCTGATGGGCACATCAAGATAGGAGACCTTAATCCTTTGGCAGTCTCTGCCAGTGTTTTGGAATAATGATGTTTATTAAACTGTTTTGCAGAAATGTAAACCAAATTCCTGGTTGTTGCCAGTGCTAGGTGTGGAGCCCAACTTTGGTTTTGTGGTTTCATGGTTGGGTTGAGTCAGCCCACCAGTCTTTCTTCTTAGCTCTTCTTATGTTCAGTGTTTCCATTCTGTGTGAATCGAGCAGCGAGACAGCATTTTACCCTTTTCTCTGATACCTTAGTTGCTGTGCTTACTGTGATGTGGTGGGGTTGGGGTCTTTTGGGGCTGTTTTGTTTGGGGTTTTTTGTTTGTTTGTTTGTTTTTAATTTCCCAAGAAGAACATACTCCAATCGTTGGAGTAAGACAAAACTGGAATTAGGAGCAGAAAGAGAATACTGGAGACAATTTGAAAGAGAAACTGTTGAAGGGGAGGATAAGAGGATGTTTACTGTAGGAGAATTTAGGTAGTGGCCTGCATCTTTTCCTCCTCCCTGCCCCTCACTGTTGTTTTCTGGTGCTTAAATCAAGTGTAGTTACAACTTCTGAAAACTAATGTAAAATGTGAAAAAACACAGGGATGTGTTTCTGAGTGTATAAAGAGATAATTGTGCTGCTCTCTGAAGAGTCATGACTGCATCACCACTTTGAGTACTTTTGAGTTCAGAACTACAGGCAAGATACTGTAATATACAATTTTTCATTTAACTGTAATTTCTTAAAGACATGGGGTTGATGTTCTAGTCACAAGGGGTGTTCCCCAGGGCTCAGTCTTGGGGCTGGTCTTGTTTAATATCTTTATCAGTGATCTGAATGAGGGGATCGAGTGCGCTCTCAGTAAGTTTGCGGATGACACCAAGTTGGGAGGGAGTGTCAATCTGCCTGAGGGTAGGAAGGCCCTACAGAGGCACCTGGGCACGCTGGATTGATGGGCCAAGGCCAGCTGTATGAGATTCAACAAGACCAAGTGCCGGGTCCTGCACTTGGGTCACAACAAGCCCAGGCAGCGCTACAGGCTTGGGGAAGAGTCCTTTTACCTGGGGCTGCTGGTTGACAGCCGGCTGAACCTGAGCCAGCAGTGTGCCCAGGTGGCCAAGGCGTCCAACAACATCCTGGCCTGTATCAGGAGTAGTGTGGCCAGCAGGAGCAGGGAGGTGATCATCCCCCTGTACTTGGCTCTGGTAAGGCCACACCTCAAGTGCTGTGTTCAGTTTTAGGCCCCTCACTACAAGAAAGACACTGAGGTCTTGAAGTGTGTCCAGAGAAGGTCAGCAAAGCTGGTGAAGGGTCTGGAGCACAAGTCTGAGAAGTATTTGTGAGGGAACTGGGGTTGTTTAGTCTGGAGGAGAGGAGGCTGAGGAGGAGACCTTCTTGCTCTCTACAACTACCTGAAAGGAGGTGGTGGTGAGGTGGGTGTTGGTCTCTTCTCCCAAGCAACAAGTGATAGGACAAGAGGAAATGGCCTCAGATTGCTCCAGAGGAGGTTTAAATTGGATATTAGGAAAGCTTCTTCAGTGATAGGGTTGTCAGACATTGGAACAGGCTGCCCAGGGAGGTGGTGGAGTTACTGTCCCTGGAGGTGTTCAAAAAGCATGTAGACATGGCACTTCAGGACATAGTCTAGTAGACATGGTGGTGTTGGGTTGACGGTTGGACTTAATGATCCTAGAGGTCTTTTCCAACCTAAATGTTCTATGATTCTGTGAAATTAGTGAAGGCACAAAAATGAAGAAAACCAATTAGAACTAGGGTAATTGAAAGAACAGGAAAAGAGGGTAACAAAGTTTGGGGTTTTTTAACTGAGTTTTAAAATGAAGCGTTAATGTAATGAACATTATTGCTTTTGGTGTGATATCTGTTTCTTAGAGAAATTTATTCTGGCAGAGTATTTTAACTCTCTGTTACAAAGAGGCTGAAAAAAAAACTAGGGCTCCAGGGAAGCCCTGTGTTTCTAGGGCTTTTTGGGTCTTCAGAAGCAAGTTGCATGGCAAAGATGTGCAACTTTTGAACTACCAGGAATGCCTTTAGAAGAGAGCTGTCTTATAATTTCAAGGATTCTAGAGAGTCATAGAATCATAGAATCACTAAGGTTGGAAAGGACCTCCGAGATCATCAAGTCCAACCATCAGGTCATCAAGTCCAACCGTCAACCCAGTACAACCCAAAGTCCTTGTGTGTACTCAGTATTTTCAGTTAGTTTCTTTGTCTCACCCTTTTAAAAGTGGGTTCTGAAGCTGCTTCAGGAATGAGATTGAATTATGTATGTAGTAAGAAAACAGATTTTAAGAGGATAATGCTCAAATTGGTTTCTACAGAAATTTACGCTTTCTGAAGCATTTTTTTTCTATAAGTACAAAAGAGAATCATACACTGAGACAATAGAATATAGTAACAGACTTTAAAGAGACTGTATTGCTATAGCTGAAGCCTAAATTCTGGCCATGATGAAATATGCTAAAAAAACATTTTAAAAAAAAATGCCTAATTGTTGGTAGCATGACTTAGACTTGCAGACACAGCCCTATGATCATTTCCCAGATGGAGTACAGCAGCTCTACAAATTTTTGAAATATTTTTCTTTACAAATACGATTTTTAAAATGTTTCTGAAGCTACCTTTTCAGTAATAAGGCCAACAAATTTCAGGTAGTCAAACGCTATTCGTTAGCTATGTGATTCATTGAGCCCTTTGTATTTGACCATTCTCCTGTGTATTCCAGGTTTATGGCATCTTTTGCTACCCATGCAACCAGTAAATTTACTGTTGGTTCATCTGTTCCTTGTTCCCAGTGTAGCTCCTTAAACGCTGAGCAGAGGTACTAGTACAGGGGTTTTAAAAGTGTTCTAATAAGTTTGTGTTAATTCAACCTAAATATGAATAATCAATTGTCTACAAAGTTCAGGCAGTTCTCCAAAAACAACTTTAATGCAGCTTCTTCAAGCTTCTTCCTCTCTCCTTCCCTCCTGCCTATGGACTCTAACATAGTATCATCCTTTTTCTGTTGCAGATGATGTGTTTCTACCCAAAGACATTGATCTAGACAGTGTGGAAATGGATGAAACGGAGCGAGAAGTGGAGTATTTTAAAAGGTAAAGTGCTTTAATCCTTATGTGTAAAGCTATTGTGCTTCTTTCTATAACGTGGTTTAAAAACAACGACAACAACAAAACAACACAAAAACAAGCCCTCTACAACTGCATAACTACCTCCCAGCAGAAAAGCCCGTGTTATACTGTGTTGTAGCATAGCAAATCCTGTTGCAGCTAATGTTTTGAATACTGTATCAATCACTAAAGCTGTAGATTCATGTGCGCAGGACATGAATACAGAAATGTAGTGCCAGAATCATCTGTGTGTCCCCCAGGTTCTCATCAAGGCTTTCAGAATATCCTCAGTTACCATTTTTTTCTATAAGTGAAATTTGCATTAATGTATCTTTTATTATTCACACAGACTAAATACTGATTAGTGTTCAAAAATAAAAAAAGGGGATGCTTATGCTAGTGCAGTGACAGTGAAAGAATAATATGAACCTGTGCTTGTGAAACTGCTTAGTTCTGTGCGTTTTGGTTGCTTTTGATATTTATGCATCACATTAGTTACCTTTAAATTCTTCAAATATGAGCAGACAGCTCATGTTTAAATAATGTAGCGCATGTGCTTCCATAATATTGAAATCTACTCAAATTTGTGTTCTTTAGTGGTGGCTGGGTGTGCTAGTTTCCTGTGAATACATCAAGTAAGCCTTTTATCATGATAGCCAAATCTGAAATGTTATGAATAAATCTGTTTCCTGCAATTCAAAATTTAGGAATCAACAGTAGTATTTCACAAAACAACTAAAGCCATTTGTTTAAAGGGTGGGTTTTTTAAGGAAGGGCTTCCAGTATGGATTTCAAGTTCTTTCCTAAGTTTATATCATTTTGATAGTCTCTGTGCCTGAGATGTAATGCATGTCCGGGTCAGGACACAGTACATCTGCTTCTCTGTGTTGCTTATTGTTGCTATAAAAATGCATGTGTCTGTGGTTATTATGGAGTTACAATGTACTGGAAAATGAAACTTTCAAAAGTATATACTTGCTATTTTAAAAAATTATTTTTGAGTGGTGCCAATTGAAGTGTTTTTTTTAAAATGAAATGGAGGTTTTATAGGTGAGATGTGGCGTATATTAGATAGCGCTGGTGTTGGTATAGCATAAGCCTTTGTGACGGGTTTCATGGAATATTCTTAGCTTCCTTCAAGTTTGCAGTATCGGTAAGAAGAAAATAGGGAAATTTTTTTCACCGATTTTCTACTCTCGGTAGGACAAATGAAGCAGTGCCCTATATTTCTGGAAGTGCTGCTGAAGTTTGGAGATAAACCTGTAAAATATTATTTCAAATGCAGAGTTAAAACTTTTAACTACTGTTTTATAATTAATTCAGTAATTGCTGTAATCTGCTCTTTTACTGTCATGTGTTAGGAAGTGTGTGTAACTATCCAGTTTTTTTTTATGTATACCCATTTAGAAAGGGTGTCTGAAATACCCTGAAACGTGCTGTTTGAGGGAGAAAAACAGCTACTTAGTACTGTGAAAACACACTTAATCATATGTTTTCTATAATTTGGTTATTTCCAACATAATATCTGGAAGGCTAGCAACAGTGCTTGTTTTAATAACTCTCCATGGCAATGAGCTGCCCAGGCCTACTGAATTCATACTTTTACTGTTTGTTAATTCTTCATCTTTTCTTCCTGCTTTGTAGTGGCATAATAGGTAGATTAATTATACACTGACTTCAGAATTAATTTTGCAAGCTACTTCTAACCTTAGCATAGAAAGAAGAAACTAAGTTTAGTTCTTCTGGCCTTCCACTATACCTTTCTATTTCATTCCTGTCTGCTCCCCTTTTTTGGCTTTCAGTTGTTGCAGAAGCTGTAGAGCCTTCCAGAGAGGGCTGTATACTACCTTGATGCTGTCATACAGCCTTTAGACTAACCAAGCCACACCTTGCCTCGATAGAGTTCTTCAGAATGAATTAACTATCATTGAAGTGCCTGCACATACTCACCTTTTTAAAAAGTTTTTCCATAAATTGCGTTCAGTGAAAGCAAATAAGTGGATTTTTGTTCTGTAAAGGTGCTTTTTCTAGCTGTGGTGGGCTGACTGTGGCTGGAGGCCACCAAAGCTGCTCTATCACTCACCCTTCTCAACTGGACAGGGCAGAGAAATATAAAAAGAGGCTCATGGGTTCACATAAGGACAGGGAGAGATTACTCACCAATTACCTTCATGGCCAAAACAGGCTCAACTTAGAAGAAAAAAAAAATAATCTATTACCAAGAAAACAGAGTAGAGCAATGAGAAATAAAACCAGATCTTTAAAAACACCTTCTCCCCACCCCTCCCTTCTTCCCAGGCTCAACTTCACTCCCAAATTCTCTCCCTCCTCCCCCCAGTAACACAGGAGGACAGGGAATGGGGGTTGTGGTCAGTTCATCACATGGTGTCTGTGCTGCTCCTTCCTCCTCAGGGGCAGGATTCCTCACACTCCTTCCCTGCTCCAGCATGGGGTCCCTGTCATGGGAGGCAGTCCTCTGTGAACTTCTCCAATGTGAGTCCTTCTCATGGCCTGTAGTTCTTCACGAACTGCTCCAGCGTGGGTCCCTTCCAGGGGGTGCAGATGTTCAGGACCAGACTGCTCCAGTGTGGGTCCCCCACAGGGTCACAAGTCCTGCCAGCAAACCTGCTCTGGCATGGGCTCTTCTGTTCCTGGATCCACAGGTCTTGCCATGAGCCTGTTCCAGTGTGGGCTTCCCACAGGGTCACAGCCTCCTTCAGGTGTCTCCACCTGCTCTGGCGTGGGGTCCTCCAAAGGCTGCAGGTGGAATCTCTACACCCCATCATCCTTCCTCCATGGCCTGCAGGGGGACAGCCTGCCTCACCATGGTCTTTATCACGGGCTGCAGGGGAATCTCTGCTCCAGTGCCTGGAGCATCTCTTTCCCCCCTTCTTTACTGATCTCCGTGTCTGTGGAGTTTCTTACATCTTCTCAGTCTGGCTGCAATTTAGCTGCTGCTAGGTTGTTTGGGTTTTTGTTCCTCCTTAACTGTTATCAGAGAGGCGCTGCCACTGTCGCTGATGGACTTGGCCTTGGTCAGCAGCAGGTCTGTCTTGGAGCAGGTTGGCATTGGCTCTGTCAGATATGGGGGAAGCTTCTAGCAGCTCTCACAGCCAGTCCTGTAGCCCCCTTTGTGCTACCAAAACCTTGCCACACAAACCCAGTGCACCAGGCGTGTGGGCTACTCATCTGCTGTATTATAAACAAACCTCCTTTCCTTAGGTCCTTGTCTCAAGCATAACTTTGCGGTGTTCAGAAGAGAAGGCGCAGTGAACCATGCAACTGGTTTATGATGTACGGGAGTCATAGACAAGTGATACTTATTTTTTAAAGAGGTTTTGTCTTTCTGAATGAGAGCCCCTCTTCAAAAGAGGGATAACACTTGTCGTTTGATTTTTAAATATATTGGTTTCACTTTATAACTTTTTTCTTTTCAGATTCTGCTTGGATTCTGCCAGACAGACAAGGCAGAGACTTTCCATCAACTGGTCCAATTTTAGCTTGAAAAAAACCACCTTTGCTGCACATTGAAATGACACAATATGGGGAGGGAACCCTGCAGGAATCAACGAACGACAACTCCACTTATCTGTCCTGCTGTGCTGAGAGCTTATCTGGTCTTGAGCCAGTGCTGCCTTGCCTTGTCCCCAGTGCTGTGTGGATCTGCACTGAACCCTTTGGCCTGATAATTCTTGCGGACTGAAAAATTGCCACTTTCTACCTGAATTTGTTAGCTTGTGTGCTTGTAGTCTGTGAGTGAGACTTACTTGATTGTAGCTGTATGCCGTTGGAGTTGGAACAATAGCTCTTTTCCATCTCCTTCTGAATGCCTTGGCCTCAAAGACTTTAAATTGCTTAGGCTTGGGTGGAGGCCAAAATACTAGTTTGCATCATCTGCAGTGGCTCCTGTCACTTCTGCATCTAGCTATGTTTTGTCATTCTGACTCCTGACAAAGGAATGGACCTAGTCAGTTGTGCTTTCATCTGCTCCAGAATTCTCCTGACATGACTTCATGAAAAAGAGGCTCTTATGGGACAAGTATTTCCTCAGTTCTTTCACAATCTACTGTTTAAGAGTGTACAAGTTACGCTATTTGTGTTTTGATTTTTTTTTTCCTGACTTGTAGCCAGCTTGTGTAAGAATACTTGCAGAATGAGAAAATTTAAAGAACAGTACTCACACTATCAAATCTGTTATAGAGTGTATAATTGTATTAACACTGAAGCCTAACTGGCTACTTTTTTAACATATTGTTAAGTAATATTAAAATCATGTCTTTCTTTTTGAAAGATGGAATACATTAGTATGGCAGAAGACTTGTGTCTTGCTTTTTTCTGCTTGGGTGGGGGAAGGGAAGGAAGAAACATACCAAAAAAACAATGGTCTTCTAAACTCAATTTGATTGTGTCAGTGAATGCTACTTCAGCATATTCCTCTGTGAACACTTGCTTACCAGCGCACCTGATGGGAAAAGCTGCTCTGTTAGAGCCAGACAGACTCCTGCTGAATGCTAGAATTAGGTTTGTGAATTCTGTGAGTTAGGGTAATGCTTCTATTTCAATAGATAACTTGTGATGAAACAAGGTAATGCAAAAATTTCCAATTTAATGTCAGTGCAGAAATTAAGTAGGTAGGCTCAATGCTACTATCATGGAAATAGTAAACAGTATAGTATTTTCCAGGTTGCATAGTATTGCCCTGCATGGAAGAAAAATGATAATTAATGAGTTCAGCGTAAAGATACTGTGTTTGTAGAAGTTTTTTTGATACTGTGCTGTTTATTCAGAGTAGAGACGACAGAAGCTTTCTTTTTACCTCTAGATGACCATACTTACCCAAGTTATAGGGCAGTCTTGGTTTGTGGGTTTGGGGGTTGTTTGTTGTTTGTTGATTTTTTTGTTGGTACATTTTTGGTTGGGTTTTTTGTTTTGGTTTGGGTTTTGTTGGGTTTTGGGGGGTGTTTTTTGGTGGTTTTTTTTCTAAAGAAAATAGGAATTCCACTCAGCATGCATTTAAAAAGACAATACAGCTTCAAAGCCCACTGACGTCATTTTTCAGAACCGCTACACGTTTTTCTTCTCCTTGTTAACATACACCCGCTTGTCTTGGGGCTGCTTTGCAGGGCACAATGTAACTATATTCAGGTTTGAATTTGAGGAGGTTTAATGGATGGTTGCTTTTGTGTCCCCTACAAGGCCCAGATGTAGCAGGAGGATTGGGTTGGCTACAGAGCACTGGGATATCTACAACTTCACGTCACCCTTGTTGGTCCTGGAGTTCCTATCCCAGTTTGCCCCGCTGGTGTGGAATATAGTTGCTCAGCTTGTACCCAGGCATTGTAGGTAAATGAGCCCTCATTCTCCTGCAGCAATACCTGTTCTCAAAATGTCGTCCAGGGGTGTAAAGGTCTATTTTTCAGATTCAGGTTGAGGAAGGGATTAATAGCTTAGCCTCACTTTTTTTTTTTCCCTCAATGCAGTATTGTAACATATATGTTTATTTTGTTGTGCTGGACGAATAGCATCTCAAACCTCAGAGGTAATACTTATGCCACTCAGCACCAGCTGTCTCTGCAAAACTCTGTACTGTTGAACGTACCTGCATTGGTTAGTGGAGAAGAATGAACTTTTTCATGGAGGTCTTATGTCTGTTGCAGCCTGAGGTAGATCTTAGTTATGTAAAAGTGGAGAGGCTCCTCAGGTGGAACAGTGGCTGTGGAAAAAAAATGCTGTTAAAACAGATGAAGCTGGATGTTTGTGTGAAATCCAACTTTTCAGGCTTTTTCAGTTCTAGATTGTAACACAAGGTGGCGGTGGATGTCGTCACTAGTGATTTCTACATCAGTATTCTCAAACTGAGGCACAGGATAGAAAAACTAGTTGATGTCATATTGCCAAATATTGGTGCAGATCCTAGCTTCTGTAGAGTAGGGATCCTTGAAAGTACTGAGATTTGTACTGGTGCTAGAAAACTCATAGCATTTGTTTTCGCTAGTAAGTGGGGAAGAAAGTCAGCTTTATTCTCATTCGCTACTAACAGAGCTGTTCAAAGTGCGATACATGAATGACATGCTTCTCTTTATTTTTAAATTCTGGGTTAAGACACAGAAGAAGTCCTTTTGCATTTGAGGAATATATGTGTGTATTTGTAGTACCCTTCAAAGATACTTGCCGTATGCCCTGTCGTGGTGTATCAGTACAACTGATGTGATTCCACACACTACGCAGAAGGAGTGAAGAATGGGTCCCCATGGATCTGCTGCTGTTGCACCTTGATGAGAACTTGAAGGCAAGTTATATTTTTCTAAATTTGTAATTAATTGAAGATAAGCATAGACCAGTATGGGAGCCGGAAGATTTGACAGTATTGCCTTCAGTTCCACTACTTTTGTGGCGTTGGGCAAATGAGTCAGTAAGTTACTGTTACTCCATTCATTAAGTGGTTTTATTAAGGCTTTTCTGAATTCTGAGCATGTTTCTTAATACCTAAACAAGTAGCAGTATGAAGTCTGTTTAGGTGCAACACTATAACCTCCTCTTGGAAGCACAAATGTTCTACACTGGTATTTGTGGTGTTCAGATGCATTCAGTCTGGATAAAATACATTCAGAGGTAACTTTGAGTAGAGGGAACCTCTATAAACAATGCATAGTATATGAGTAAATTTGAGTTCTTCAGGAGAGTTGGAAGGGGGAAAAATTCCACCTCTGAGAGTGGGATACTTTGATAACTGTAGGGTAACTTGTCCCCCTATTCCTTACTCACATTAATGTGTATGCAAGATGAATATCTAAGCTCTGGTGATACATCTATTTTAAGGCCTGTTTGCAGCTATCAGTGCTGCTGAATCTGAGGCTTCAGTGCTTTTTCAGGCCTTTTCTTAAAGGAATGGGGCGTAGTTGCATAAAATGTTTGTATCTTGAACAGTGTTGATATTGGGTGCTCTAAGACAGCTCTTAAGCAGAGATGAGACATCCCCCTGTGTGGCTTTCACTATTGCTGCTTTCTGAGGTAGAGTAACTGACAGTTCAAAAGGCTTCAGCATGCTTTTTTTGGTGTGGCGTCGTTTGTACTTAAACCTGTGCAGCTGAGGTTCAGCATGTTGGCAAAACAAATCTCACCAGAATCTGAGAAGATGATTGCTGGGTTAAAAATTAATTCCCATAGTGACTGTTGAGTGTGTGGGCGTTCGGTGTGCTCACCGCTGCTCAAAAAGGCTTTGTAAGTTGCTTTCTGTTTCAGTAAAAGGTTAGCTCGCCTTTACTTTAGTGTGGATCCTGTTGTATCATGATGGAGAAAACCATGCTTAATGTTTATTGGGGTAAATGTTTACACTAATATTCACAATTTCAAACATCTCCCAGTACAAACAAAGTTGTGCAACTTGTAATTGAAGAAGGTATTAAAAAAAAAAAAAGCCAACTCTGCTTGCTATGTTGTAACATACATGTGAGCAAGGTTAGGTGTGTAGTATCTTTGTTGTCTTTGGCTCTTTCTCCGTATTTAAACCTCCAGGATATCTGAAGACTGAAACCTTTGGCGGGGAATTCTCTGAAGTGAAGTCACAGAAGTGTTGATTCGGGATGTCTCCCTTCCTCTTCCTGTCCATCAGAACTTTTCCAAAAAATTCCTGTTTTCCAAGACCTTCCTAATCACCAACGACTTGTCCGCCCTCTCTTACCATATTTGTCATTAACTGCAAATGTTAAAGAATCGTAAAAACATTCTCTCTTGTACTGCTGCTACAGGCAGCTGATGTAAGTGAACTGTAGTTGAGAAAAACATCCTTCCTTCTTCTCTCCTGTTTTCCCCACTGAACAAAGTAGTAACAATACCAAACTTTTGGGCCTCATTTCTATTCTTCACAGATCTGTGTGTATAGTTTTGGCTTTGCTGCTGCTTTTAGCTGTGCAGTTGGGCCTCTCCTAGCTCAGTGCTTAGAGATGTGAAAGAAACTACCTATCAATGCACTCTGGATCTACATAAGCTGTCGAAAAACATGCCAGGTAAACTTGTGTGTTCCTGTAACTGTACTCTTGGGTTTTTACTGGTTTGCTTGTAAAGGTGATGGGGGAAAAAATGGGATTTTAAAGTGGATGGTGTCCAATTTCCATCTCTGTGGAAGGCATAAAACAAAAGGGGAGAAGGTATATATTGATAGTATCTTCTCTGATGTTTGTCTTCGTGATATTTTTTGCTGTTTCACCAGGTATTATTTGATCAGAAATACATAGTTTTATTGTGTCGTTAGTAGCTCTTTAGCCAGAGTCTCCAGGAGAGCGAACTGTGTGTAGTTCAGATGTTCATTTAACCTAATGTTTTCTTCCAGTATGTCTGTGTTGCAGAAGTACAGCAATCCACAGGTACGCACAGATGCAATGTGTCGAGGGATCTACTGGACAGTTCTTTCTAGAAATCACCTAAAAACAAACCTCTACCAGTGATAAGCGTTCATGAATATTGTGTCAACTCTTAACCTCCATTTTCTTCACATTGTTCTGGAAGTTGGACAGGAAAGTAAAAACAACGCCTCTTTGGCAATGCTGTAATACCCATAAACTGACAATTTCAGATTTGTTAACTGGCAAGGAACGTATGAGAAGGTAATGTTTTTGCTGCAAATAATACTTATGTCCAGCTTGCCATCTATGAAGAGAGGAGGCAGTGGGCAGATGTAGTATCTGTGAAGAAAAAGTTGTGCCTAGTATTAAATAGAAGAATAAATAAAAATCTATACTGATGTACTCATAAATGATTATGTCACTTTTTGCATAAACTAGCATGCGTTCTACAGCAAGTATGTCACTCAACCAGCTTATACAAGTTTGATTTTTCTGAGGGAAAGATGTCTAGACTTGTTTTCCCATTCTGATTTCCTTTAAACAGGCTATTTACTCAAGTCAAGTTAGTACAATAGTTTGTACTGGTTTTGGGGTTTTTTTTTCTTGCATGCAAGCAGCATGATGTCGTCTAAGGTTGTTTTGCTTGTGACTGAAATACAAGATTTGAATCCAGGGCCCTGGAATGGAAAAGCTGGAATGCTGAACTCATCGGATAAGTGTATTGCTGCCTGCTGTTACTTCAACAGACTTCATGCTGCAAAGCACTCATCTGCATCAGCTTATGGGAGAGTGGTTCCATATTAACTGGCAATACATAGTTAGCAAAGCCCTCTTCTTCCAAAAGTGGAAAAAAGCAGGAATCAAGTCATTTGAAGTTAGATATTGGAATATATATACCTTGTCTCATCCACTCTGTATTCAAGACCTTGTACAAGATTTTGTCTATCTGTTGCTTGACCACTAAATGGATTCTACAGTATTGCTAAGGGCAGTTAAGTTGAGGTTTTCAAGGTTTATTGGTTGGTTTGTTAAGGGCAAATCAGAACAGCCAGTTTGTGAGAGGTCCTCTTGGGACAGTTTTTACAGACTAATAGGGAAAGACAAGTTTTCAGTAACATTACATCAGCCTCTTCGCTTACACATGTTGATTATATCAGGGTATGAGCTCTTTGCTCTAGTGAGTGAACTCTCAAGGCTGGAAGCGGTACCACAGTTACAGTCTTACTGACTGTGAAAGATGTGATTACTGGAACTGTTTCTTGAAAGTGGGAGGGAAAGAGAGTACCCTAGTACACTAGTATCTAACGTAGCAACAATACTGTTGCCTTTATCGTCTCATGCAAGGTCCCCTCTTAGATTTGTTGATTGAGTGTACTCTTACTTTCTGTAACAGTCTGTAGATAAAGTCTTTGTCATCTAGTTAACAAGTAAACAAACTTTTCCATTTGTGAACAGTAATGAAAGTGCTGTTTGCTACCATTTATCTTATGTGGGGCTTATTCCTTTCTGTCCCATCAATCTATCTTATAAGCTTTAAACAGCAATGTCTTTCCTTCCTAGACTGAGTGCATGTCTGAAAAGTCCATTTAAAGAATTCATGAACCTTTTCAGTAATGTGACTGTGGTGCATGTCACTTGCCCCAAACCATTTTGTGGTCTACAGTGAAATTGTTTCAGTCATTCATTCTCCTCTGCTGCCTCTGAGCCTTTGTCATTTACATTGGTCATACTTTACATATTTCACCAGGTGGGGAAGGCTGTCTTGCAGAAAATCCTCTCTTTTCTGTATCATGAGTTGCGCTCTTTGAGTCAAGAGGCATGAAGTTGTATATTGACTGTTGTGGGTTTTTTTAATTTAGAAAAAAAGATAAAATTCTGGGACTGCCTGTGGTCTTCAAGTGTAATCCTGGGAAGAGCTGTCATAATGTCTGTGAATGAGTGGAAATGCGAGAATTAAGCAGGTCAGTGTTGCTGATTACATGATGTGAGAAATAATCTTGCCACATCAGAACTGTTACTCTCTTCAAAATATTTCTTCATTTCAGTTCATTCAAAGACTACCAACTGTGATCGTTATGGTAACTGATCTTCTGAAATCCATTTTTAACCCATCTTAACAATTGGGCAATCAAATCTGCTCACAGCTGAGTTACTGGAGAGAGCTGGCATGTTCTCCTGCGGTCTGAACTTTGTCTCTTGCTTTTGTCAGTGTTAGCCAGTATAGCCTGATTTGTTTTTTCTCTTTCTTTGTGCAGATGCCTTTTTTGGATACTAATCTACACTTGTGTAATAGGAGCATCATCTCTACGTGCCTTGGAAAATCTTAAGTGTAGGAGTCAGGGGCTTGAACGGATTAGGCATTGGCAGAGACGTAGATCTTGGCAATGCCTTGAATGAGGACATGGTAATCTGTGATGCATGCAAGTAGACTAAACATGGAAGAGAAGCCTTAAAACGTTGAAGTTACTACCCATGCAAAGGTATGTTTGTCCTTGGGTTGGAATCCTTTAAATGATGTGGTGTAGGAACTGATAAGATCTGGCATAACCTGCTACCAGTTTCCTTTTACCAGCAATATGTTGGCATGACATGGTGTAATGTTATAGGAGAAGCATTTATTAAAAACAGCTGGAACCCAAATATACTTTTAGATCACAGTCTCCAGGCTGGCTGGCTGATCTTGCTTATTGCCCAGGTTCTTTAAAAAACCCCAAGAAACCAACCAACAAACAAACATATGTAAACTGGGAGATTTATCATCTATATGCTGCATTTGGTTTTGGTGCCAGTTGACACTTAGTAACGTTTAGCCGTTGGTGACTTAAGCAATCTTGAATGTTGCTGTAACACAGAATCACCCAAACAAAAGTAGCCCAATGAGGAAACAGCGCAGCTGGTTGAGAAATTGTGGAAGTGATAATGTTTTGAAATGACTGGGAGGAAAAAAAATACAACACACAACCTAATTCTTTTTGGGTATAGCCTGGAATGCATTCTGTGTGTTAGACTGCAGGAGATAATGCAGCATACCTGTGTAAAACAAGTATTTAACTTATTTCAGTTACATGTATAAAAATGGATGCTCTGTTTTAATGTGTAATGATCTAAAATGGTATTGGTCTTAAAGGTAATGTTTTTTCAAATGTACAAGGCTTAAACATTGCACAGAGATGACTTCTTAAAATCCTACTTCCTCTTTATTTTTTTTTTATTGTGGTAACACTTTTATAGGCCTAAACTTTATAAGATGTATGATTTCATGGCCATGCTGAGCAAATGTTGTGCTCTGGACAGCTTCAGTCATTTTATCTTGTATGATAACCAAAATTAGGTAGCTGTGGGTAAATGAAGAAGGGAAAAATAGCTATTTTTAAGTACTTCAAAAAAAAAAAGGGGGGGGGGGGGGGAGGAGGTTCTTCATTCTAACATCTTCAGCAATTCCTTTTTCTGTTTTCACTTAATTTGTAAAGCATGTAAAAAAAAAAAAAAAGACTTGTAAATCTTCAGTGCAAGCTCTTGGGGCCTACAACTCTCTGGAATGTGTTCATTTCTTTGGGTAAAGGACTCTGATTTAATCCACTTTCTTAAGTAGCTTTTACCTTAACCTGCTGACAGTGTGTTGGCTTTGTTACCCATGCAACTCAGTAGCTCATCACAGCACTGAGAATTGATCTTTCCTTAGAAAGATTATTATTGAATATCTGACCTGTGGTAAAGCTGTCTTCAAGCTGACACTGGTGTCCCATACTGATAACTGAAACGAGGCAGGAAAGACACGAGGCAACTAAGACTTTACTCCATTTTACAGGAGAAGCATCAGTGCAGAAATGAAGCAGCTTTGCTCCAGCTACAGTGTAAGTCTGAAACACAGTTGGAAACTGAACCCAGTTTTCCAGAGGCCTGAGTCTGCGGCTGAATTACAAGCCTGTCTTATGCTGTGAGGATTTATACAAGAACTGTCACTGGATAAAAAACAGGAGAAGCACTGTGAAACATGAGACTCTTGCTTCGTGGTGATTTTTGCGCTAAATGTTCTCTTCCTCGTCTGCTTACTCACACTGCCTCCCAGACCATCTCATTAGTCATCCTTGCTCCTACAGACCTTGTGCCTGAGATTCCCTGGAAATACCTGAGGAACGATTGGGTTGTGTGCGTGGTAATGTGCTCCTGAGACTTTTTGACAGAAGAACTTATCAATTAATACTGTGGGTTTCAGTTTGTTCATTAAACTGTTATCTGATAAGGGCAACGAAACTGGTGAAGGGGCTGGAGCACAGGTCTTATGAGGAGCGGCTGAAGGAACTGGGCTTGTTTAGTCTGGAGAAGAGGAGGCTCAGGGCAGACCTTATTGCCCTCTACAACTACCTGAAAGGAAGTTGTGATGAGCTGGGGGTCGGCCTCTTCTCACAGATAACTAGTGACAGGACAAGGGGAAATGGCTGCAAGCTGCGCCAGGGAAGGTTCAGGTTGGAGATGAGGAGAAATTTCTTCTCGGAAAGGGTGGTCGGGCACTGGAACAGGTTGCCCAGGGAGGTGGTGGAGTCACCATCCCTGAGGGTGTTTAAGGAAAGGTTAGATGTGGTACTTAGGGACGTGGTTTAGTGGGTAATAGGTGGTGGGGGGATGGTTGGACTAGATGATCCTTGAGGTCACTTCCAACCTTAATGATTCTATTCTATTCTATTCTGATGTGTGCCTGCAATGCCACCATCACACCACAGTGTTTCTTAACGTGTGTGGACAGCTGCATGGCTGGAAACGGATGGAGTGCCCCATGCCGTAGTCAGACCATGTTGTGAGTAAGCTCGGTGGGGTCAGAATGAAGTAAACCTCCTAGTTGTCCTCTAAACAGCATTGGTTGAGAGCAGGAGGAGTGGTTTCTTAGTGTTTCTTAGTTCATACATTCCTGGCATAGTAACAGCATGTCCTGCACTGGAGGCGGCGGTCGCTGGGATGGACAGGGGCTATGGATTTCCTAGTCTGTTGTAATCTGTTGTGGTGGATTCACATAAGCCAGGAAGCACGTACCTCACAGCTGTGGGCAGATTGCAATCCAGACCTTTGGTGCTCAGTTTTCTGTGGGTGGTTTTCACCTCTTGCTCCTGGCTGTAGGAAATTTGTCGTTTGTCTTACCATGTCAGGGTATGAGGTTAATCTGGTTGCTCTTTTCCATCAAACGTCACCATGTTTCCCTGTGGGAATAGGAACTGTGAAGTGAAACCAAGCATCACTTTTGTACTTCTGAAAGATGTCTTAGCCATTATTGAACACTCCTTTTATACCCCTGAAGGGTGCTTGGTCTTTAAAGCATGGAACATGCATATGGGGGGAATTTTCCTCTGAAAGGCATCATGCAGAAGTTTAGCAATAACTATTAAGTGAGGTGATGGGAATGTTAAATGCTAATTAATGGAGTAGGTTACATTCTGAGTTCAGTATTGCGTGGACTGGCTACCTGGTGCAGTATCACCTTCCTATGTATGAAGAAGTGAACCAGCTGGCTTAAATGTTTAATGCTTAAGAAACTTCAAAGGTACAGGACCTCGTGTAGTTCAGCTATGGTATAAATGTAGTCTCCAGCAGTGATTGTCTACTATGTAGAATGGCAATGGTTTTTACCCACTAAAAATGAATTTTCAGGAAAGCACCTGACTTATCGTGTTCACTTTGCTTAATAGAAAGAAACTGAGAGCTTGCAGCAGCGGCGGCAAGTTTTGCATTGAGTGAGGATCCTTGTCTCATAGCAGATGTACTCATTTGCATGGGAGTGAGCTAATTTCCAGTGATCAGCTCAGAATGGGTTTATCTAACTCAGCTACTAAATCTGCCACTTCCCGCCGAGAAGTGTAGAGAGAATTGAAATCATCTGCTGCCATGCAGACACAGGTGAAGATGACCAGCTATATGGGAAGGGCTTGGCCAAGTGTCTTTAAGCAAATCTGGCTTGGTCTGATGGGATGGCTTTATTCCAATAGAATGAGAAGTTTCCTTTTAAAGCTTTTTATTGAGAATTCACAATGAAATTTGACATTTTAGTTTTTTTAAAAAAAAACTTCCAGTGTCATGGCTTTCAGGTGAGAAAATAACCTTCCCTTTGACCAGCAAGACAGGATACTGGATGCTAGATTTCTGTCAGGAGTGTGTCATGCTTTTAGATCACTTAGAAGGTATCATAATCTGTGCAGAAGATTGAAACACAGCAACTGATATGCTTTAGCCAGTGGACTTGCCAGTATTGCAAAAGCTGTAACTTTTTTAGTGGTGGTGAGACCCGAATCTTAACCTGAAAGGTTAAAGTGCTTTTTCAGGGTGACATTCACTTAGGTGCAGCTTGCGTTGCCTTTTGTCTGTGTAACCAAGGCAGAAGCTTGGTTACATTGGAAACCTGGGTTTCAGAATATAGTAGATCTGAATCTTACCTGTTGGAAACACAAGACTAATTTGTCTGGATCCTGTTCTTTCAGAGTGTGAAGCAGTGTCCTGCTTTTCCTCCAGGATAAATTGCTGGAATGCTTCTACTCCATTTCATAGTGGCATTCCGGCAGCCCCTTGTTAGAGAAGCTGCCCGGGAAGGGAAGTGCTCTGGCTGTAGTGAGAGTGGTGTGGCCAGTACAGAAGTTCATGTGCTTAGTGGCCAAGTGAGCTTCCTTTTTGTGTTTGCTGTCATCTTCCCCTGCTGTTCTCCATTGCCAACACCAGATCCTTTTTCATGTTTAGGGATTGGGGTCAGGAATGTCTGAAATTTTGTATAAATTTTAGCTGATTTCCAGTTCTTTGTCCCTCTTACCCCATGCATGGTGTCTCAGTGGATGTACCTCAAAGGACAGTTAAGTTCTTCGAGCAGAACTTAGCAGCTGCACTCTCTGGGGGGGATAAAGTGAATTTTCAGGAAACAGTAAAGCTATAAATACAGTTTGCTGCTATTCCTGTCAAAATAAATGGGACAACCAACGAGGCATCAAAAAAAGTGCTACAAATTCTATCTGGTTCCTTAAGGTGATTAACCAGTGGTGCTGCTAGCCAGGAGCCGATGAGAAAAACAGATGACAGAAACAGTAATTTTATAAGTTTGGCTAGAATTTTAATTGCACTTCTCCCTGTGTTAATTAAGGAAACAAATGTGTAGCATAGACCAATGAAGACTGGTAGCGTGCTGTAGAGAGGACTCCTGTTGCAGCTTCCTCCCCCTCCTGGCAGTGCTTTCGGGAGACACGAGGTGGCGGTCAGGGCAAGTCTGCGTCCAGCACCGATAATCAGGAAATGGGCATTTTGCAGGGGTTTTGGCTTCCCTTTCAAATTTTGAACTTGACTCAATTTTGTATGACTCAGTCTGGTTTGATGCCTCAAGGAGGCAAGCTCAGGCCATGCCCGTTGCAAGGTGCCACCTCCCTGCCGGCTGCGCTTGTACGCCAGCACGGTTATAGATGTGAAGTGTGGGCTGTGACTTTCAAGGTGATTGTGCTTTCTAGAGAGCCCTGGAATCTGGTAGGGTAGTGAAGTCTAACACACATGTTACAGCCTCTGCATCATTTCAGATGCTCTCTAGCATCCTCCCTGTACCATTTCCAGGGTTGTTGCCAGCTCTCCGGTGCGCTTTCAAAGCTGCTGTGCTACCTGGCAATAGATGATGACAGATTTGATGTTTCCATTTCATTGGACAGGAGGGTTAATGAGTTCCTCATTTTAATATTGTAAGGCTAGAAAGCCTGCAAGGGGAATTTCAGTTCTGAAGGCTGCACACGAACATGTCTGTATTGCCAAGCTTGAAAAGTTTGATATTCTCTTTAGGCAGAGGCTAAACGTAGGAAGGCTGCAAAGCAGGAACGTAGGACAGTGTGGAAGTCTCCGGTCCAACCTCTTGGTCTGAGCAGTGTTAGCTTTGAGATCAGATTGGGTGACTTGGGTCTTTATCCTGCGTGGCCTTGAAAACCTTTTAGGAAGGGGAGTGCAACCTCTCTGGGCAATCTGATCATTGATTTATTGGTTGTAATAAATTGGCATTTTATTTATTTATTGTTAATTTTCTAGCCTTTAGGCTCATTTTTCATGTCCCTATGCTTTCTCCCTGTATTGGTAGAAGCAATATCATGGCTTCTAAGCAGGTTCTGGGGGAACACTGGGGATTAACTCATGCGTTCCAAGAATTTGTAAGTGAAACAGCATTGCCATTCCCAACCTTCCATTTTCTTTAAGTATGTTCCCTCCCTTTGTTTAAACCCCCCACTGTCTTTTCCTGCTTCTTTCTCCTTATGTGGTTTTCCACCCACACCTCTGACAGTGGTAGAGAAGGGAGGACTGTTTTCCATGCATCTTGGGCTGCTGTTAGGACCTTTAGATATCTCAGCCATTTGGTGCTGCTTCTAGTAAGCTAGATGTTACCTCAGTTCCTGAGGAACTGAAGGATAGGGGTGAAGAGATGAGAACAGGATCCAGATCTCCCATTTCTAGGGACTGCAGTAACAGCTTTTCATTACAATTTCTTTTCATACAGTGTATTTCAGATGTTGAATGCTGGATGGTGACACACCTGGCTTACATCAGCCTTGAGGGAGAGATCATGTCCTTGCAGCAGGTTGTTGCACTCTGTGATAATAGGGTTGTGAGCATTGTAGTGTTAATCATGGAGGAATAGTGTATTAACTCTGGCATGTTGTATGATAAGTCTGTTAATATTGTCTCAGGCCAGTTTTGTTGATGAGGAGCCTTGTTTCATTTTGGCTACATCATGGTTGTCTCAGGCCTTTCCAACTTACTCTGTGTAAGTTACTTTAGGGAAATAATAAATAAATGGCAATGGGCTTTCCCTGGCTGAAATTAGCTGTTGACCTTAGACTACCACAAGCTACATCTACAAAAAGCCCCGGCTGATTTTCCTGGTGGGCTTCAGGAAGCTTCTGAGTGGCTTTTTGTGAGTTAACATTTGGAGGAGGAATAGTGGGGATGGTGTGAGTTTTATGTGTTTTGTTGCAGGAGCTGCTGATTGCTTGAATGAGTGGACTTCCTGATTCAGAGGTAAAGAATGAATGGTCTCTCCTCATAGTTTCAATTTTATTACAAAAGGTACTTTAGCAGCTCCGTGGTGTCTGCAGCCCCACGCAAGTGCTGCCTAGACAATTGTTTCCACTGCTTGAGAAAAAGTCCATCTGACGCACCAATGGGAAGTCAACACTTTCAGTTCATTAAAGCGAGCATCTACGAGTATGTACTCGGCTGAAAATGTCTCAGCCTCTAAGATGGCTCTGAAAAGGACTTGAACTTTAAAAGCTTCCATCATCTGAAGGCACAGGCTGTTCCAGCTTACTTCCCTCCTGCTCTAGCACTGGGACTTAGTGTGTAGTTGCTATTGGGTTGTTGCAGCAGCCTTGCTTTATTGCTTGACCTTGCTTTATTTAAAAATTATAATTAAAACTGTTACTTTCTGTGTTCGCAAGATGATGATGAATTTGGAACACATAAAAGAAGTTATCTGATGGTTCAGTGAAGGGTCCTTTGGAGAGAACTGATGATAGACTCATGTTTTACTTATTTTCCTAATATTTGTCTGGTTTGTTCTCTTCGCAGAGCAGTCTATATTTATAGACTAACTCTTTCAAATTGGTTATTACTATGATGCAAGTAGTTCTGGAAAGCAGTAGTGCAGGGACTTTTTTTCCCCGTATTTTGCTCTAATGGTTGCTTTGACCTTACATCAAAACAATGCCACTTGACAATGCAGCAGGATAATGATGGCCTCTGGACAAGGTGTCTTAATACATCAGCAATTGCATCGTACAGACCATATTTCAAGGGAGATCAGATATTCTTGGAAACGTTAAAACATAAACATAACAGCAGAAAACATAAACAGCAGGATAGGGCGTCTTCCACATGGAAGTTGTTATTGCCTTTTCCATCCTAAATGAGTTTACTGCTGAGACAATGGACACGCTTGCTCCGAGGACTTGGAGACTTTTTAATATTAGACTTAATGAATTTAATATTAGGATTAAATATTCACCCAGCAAATCGCTCATGTCGACCCCTTGGTAATAGGGGGAAGCAATGATGTTAACAGCTTTTCTGATATGGGCAGCACTATGTTTGGCCCCATCTTGTTCTCACCTGAGATATTGGTATCTGAAAACATAACTCTAGGGATGTCAGCATTTGACAGTATAGTGTATATGGATATGAATTGTTAACAAGCTTAAAATGACCATTTCTTCTAGTACACATTGTTATATCGTGTCTTCTACATTTAGACGTAGCAGCTTTTCAGCTTTGTGGTTAAGATGGTAGACTGAGATGACACTTCTACCTTGATTTTTCTGTAGATAGCAAAAGAGTTTATGGTGGTCCCTGGTAATGTGTAATCCAGACTAGTTTAGGTAAGAAGGGACCTTTGCAGGCCATCTAGTCCAGCTTCCTGCTGTCTTCTGTGATGACTGATCTGCTGAAGTGGTCCCCAATGCACTCTTTCTCTACTCTGGGTCATGCTTCACTTGCACAGACTCTGCCACTGCCTTCAGGGAGGTCTGAGAGCAGACCTTCCCAACCAAGTAGACATTTTATACCTTGGCCTGTTTTTGTGCCCTTTGTCCCTGGACCAACACTTTCCTTGCTGCAGAGATACTTCTTGTTGCCTCTTGCACCATGATTCAACTCCAGCCAAGCTTTTGCTTTCCTGTCCTCCTATGTACTCAGGCATTGTCTGCATATTCCTTCTAAATAGGCTGTCCCCACTTCCACCTCCTGTCCACTTCCTTTTAGCATTTGAGCTCAGTCAGGAGTTCCCCCTCGGGCAGAGCTGGCCCCCTGCCATGTTTGCTTGACTTCCTGCACATCAGAACAGGCTGTTCTGCTCGTGAGTGGTGGTTCTTGGAGATCAACCGGCCCTCGTAGGTCCCTTTGCCTTGGCTTCCGATGGGATCCTGCCTACCAGTTCCCTGGACGAGCCCAGATTTGCTCTTCCAGAGTTCAAGATCTCTATTCTGCTACCTGCCTGTCTCACTACTTTCAGGACTTTTGTATCACCATCTTGTGATTGCTTCGCAGCTTTAAATAGCTCATCTGGATTAATGCGTAGCAAGCAGATTGAGCAGAGTGTCTCTCCTAATTGTCTATCCTTTTTTTCAAAAAAATTGTCCTCCAGGATTGCTCTCTTGGATTGCTTGTGCCCTTCGTTGTTACCCTCTCAGCAGATACTGGGGTGCTGAAAACCACCAGGAAGAGAAACAGGCCTGCAATCAAAACGTTCTCCCAGCTACTACTCACAGCTGATTTCATCAACTTTCTCTTGGTTTTGGTGGCCTGTAGCAGATACTCATTACACTTGCTGGCCTCCTCTCTCGTCCTCACCCATAAACTTTTGACTAGTTTGTCACCTGCACGTTCAGGTCACTTCTTTGCAGAAAGCACAGCCCCAAGCTCTCTATTTTCTATATTTTTCCTTTCTGAAGAACCATCATCCATCACAACACTGCAGTCATGTAAACTATCCCACCACATCTCTAGTCCTGGAGATATCGTAGCTTTGTGTCTGCACATGGACTTCCAATTTCTTCTGTTTTGCAGCATTTGGGTACCGGCCCTTCAGAGAGACCCCTGTGATACACCTTGAGAGCAGGAGGGGAGTGTCTTGGGAAAAGTTGAGGATTGCTGGTACTATTTGTTCCTTAATTTTGTTTTTCCATGGAACTGGTTCTGGTGTCACAGTGTGAATCTTTTTTTGAAGGGAAAGGAGGTGCACCACTGGTGTAGGAAATGTCAGGTATGTTGTTCCCGGGTACTGTTACATCCTGGGAAAAGACCTTTTGTGACCCCTTTGTCGGACCAAGTGAGCACTCAGTCGAAGATACCGGCATTTCTAATCTGGCTTTTTCATATGCAGCTTCTATGACATAGGGTGGGTTTGTGTACCTGTAGAATGATGCTGGTTTGCCTCTTATGGTTCGGTCATTATGACAGTTTGCAAACAAGCTAAATCCCAGATGATTTATTTTTAATACATTCTTTCACCTACTTAACGTGCTTGCACAAACACACCTGTGTATTCTGTCTCTGACTTTTATTCAACCTTGTTAAAGCAGATCATAGAATCATAGAATATCTGGAGTTGAAAGGGACTCATAAGGATCATCAAGTCCAGCTCCTGGCTCCACACAGGACCAGCCCAATCAGAGCAGATGACTGAGAGCATTGTCCAGACACTGCTTGAACTCAGCCAAGCTCGGTGCGGTGACCACTTCCCTGGGGAGCCTGTTCGAACCACCCTCTGGGTGAAGAACTTTTTCCCAATCTCCAACCTAACCCTCCCCTGTTGCAGCTTCATGCCGTTCCCTCGGGTTCTATCGCTGGACGCCAAAGGGAGGAGATCAGCGCCTGCCCCTTTGCTCCCCTTTGTGAGGAAGCTGTAGGCCGCCATGAGGTCTGCCCTCAGTCTCCTCTTCTCCAGGCTGAACAAGCCAAGGGACTTCAGCCTCTCCTCATACGTCTTCCCCTCTACAGCCTTCACCATCTTTGTTGTCCTCCTTTGGACACTCTCCAATAGTTTTTTGTCCTTTTTGTACAGTGATGCCCAAAACTGCACCCAGTACTCAAGGTGAGGCCGCGCCAGGGCAGTGTAGAGGTGGGATATTGTGTTTTTCTTCAGCATTTTTCCATATGGTGGACTCTGACTGTCCCACAGTGGATTTGAGAATTAGTTTCCAATGAGGAGGAATGGAGGAAAACCTTTTCTTCCTCTCTCCAGTGTAAGAGCGCAGAATCAGCTGGCATTAGTCCCGTACTTCCTTCTCCTCTTCTCAGAAGCTGGAAGACTGCGGTTCCCTCTTCCCACATCCTCATCTCTACTCGCATGCATGCAGCTATTGATGATTATAAGTCTTTTTTTTTTTTTTTTTTTTTCATGTCCAGGGTTCTTCAGGTGAATTCCACCCAGGCTGTGATAGCTCCTAGACTCCGCCCTGACTATCTGAAGAGGAACCATCCTAGAAGATTTGCTAGGAGCTCAGTGCACACTTCCCCTGAGCACTTCTCCATAACTGTGGAAGTTACTATGTGCTCAATGGCTGTAGTATCTTAGCAACTTCTCTTTGGCCTTTCTCTTTGAGGGAGTTCTGCTGTACACAGTTCGACACCCTTTCAAAAGAGAAACTAGCCAGTCATTGTGGCATTGTATGTCTGTCTGTCCTCCAAAAAATATTCTATCGACTGTCAAATGGATTTCTCTTATTCTGGTTAAAACTCAAGAGATCACAGAATCCTAGAATGGTTTGGGTTGGAAGGGACATCAAAGATCATCTAGTTCCAAACTCCCTGCCATGGGCAGGGACACCCTCCACCAGCCCAGGTTGCCCAAAGCCCCATCCAACCTGGCCTTCAACACTTCCAGGAAAGGGGCCTCCACAGCTTCTCTGGGCAACCTGTTCCAGTGCCTCACCACCCTCACAGGGAACAATTTCTTCCTAATACCTCATCTAAATCTCCCCTCTTTTAGTTTAAACTCATTCCCCCTTGTCCTGTCACTCCCTGCCCTTGTAACCAGCCCCTCTCCAGCTTTCCTGTAGGCCCCTTTAGGTACTGGAAGGTACTGCAATCAGGTCTCCCTGAAGCTGCCTCTTCCCCAGGCTGAACAACCCCAACTCCCTCAGCCTGTCCTTGTAGGAGAGGTGCTCCAACCCTCTGATTAACTCTGGACCTTGTGGCCCTCCTCTGGACTTGCTCCAGCAGCTCCATGTCTTTCCTGTCCTGGGGACCCCAGAGCTGGATGCAGTAGGAGTCTCACAAGAGGGGAGTAGAGGGAGCGAATCACCTCCCTCTCCCTGCTGGCCACACTGGTTTTGATGCAGCCCAGGCCATGGTTGACTTTCTGGGCTGCCAGTGCACACTGCTGGCTCATGTTCAGCTTTTCATCAATCATCAACCCCAAGTTCTTCTCCTCAGGGCTGCCCTCAATCCATTCTCCGCCCAAGCTGTCTTTGTGCTTGAGATTGTGCCGATCCATGTTCAGGATCTTGTACTTGACCATGTTGAACTTCATGCAGTTCACATGGGTCCACCTTTCAAGCCTGTCAAGGTCCCTCTGGATGGCTTCCCTTCCCTCCAGCATGTTGACCGCACCACACAGCTTGGTGTCGTCGGCAAACTTGCTGAGGTTGCACTCGATCCCACTGTCCATGTTGCCATTGTGGACGTTAAATAGTGTTGGTCCCAGTACCGACCCCTGAGGAACGCCACTCATCACTGATGTCCACTTGGACATCGAGCTGTTGACACAACATTTTGAGTGTGACCATCCAGCCAGTTCCTTATCCAGTGAGTGGATCCATCCATTGAATCCATGACTCTCCAGTTTAGAGACAAGGATGGGGAATGTCACGTGGAACAGTGCCAAAGCATTGCACAAGTCCAGGTAGACGACCTCAGCTGCTCTTCCCTTATCCACCAACCCTATAACCCCAATGCAGAATGCCACCAAATTTGTCAGGCACCATTTGTCCTTAGTGAAGCCCTGTTGGCTTTCACCAGTCACCTCCTTGTTTTCCGTGGGCACTGAGCATAGTTTCCAGGAGGATCTGCTCCATGGCCTTGCCCGGCACAGAGATGAGACTAACCAGCCTGAAGTTCCCTGGGTCTTCCTTGTTTCCCTTTTTGAAAATGGGGGTTATGTTTCCCCTTATCCAGTCAGTGGGGACCTCACTGGACTGCCACGACTTCTCAAATATGACAGAGAGTGGCTTGGCCACTTCATCCACCAGTTCCCTCCAGACCCGTGGATACATCTCATTGGATCCCATGGACTTGGGCACCTTCAGGTTCCTTAGATATTCTCGAACCTGATCTTCTACTACAGTGGGTGGTTCTTCATTCTCCCAGTCCCTGCACTTGCCTTCTGCAACTTGGGCAGTGTGGCAAGAGCCCGTGCCAGTGAAGATTGAGGCAAAATGTCATTGATCACCTCAGACTTCTCCCTATCCTGGGTGACCAGGTCACCTGTTTGATTCCAAAGGGGACAAGGACCCCTTGTCTTCCTTTTATTGCTGACATATTTATAGAAACTTTCCTTGTTGTTTTTAACATCCCTGGCCAGATTTAATTCTGTCAGGGCTTTGGCTTTCCTGACCTGATCCCTGGCTGCTCGGACACTTTCCTTGTAATCCTCACAGGCTCCCTGCCCTTGCTTCCACCCTCTGTAGGCTTCCCTTTTTTGTCTGAGTTTGCTCAGGAGCTCCTTGTTCATCCATGCAGGCCTCTTGGTGCTTTTGCCTGACTTCCTCTTTGTCGGGATGCATCTCTCCTGAGCTTGGAAGAGGTGACCCTTGAATACTAGCCAGCTGTCTTGGGCCTCTCTTCCTTCCAGGGCTTTGTCCCACGGTATTCTAACCAGCAGGTCGCTGAAGAGGCCCAAGTCTGCTCTCTTGAAGTCCAGGGTAGGGAGCTTGCTGTGCACCCTCATCACAGCCCAGAGGATCTTGAACTCCACCATTTCATGGTCACTGCAGCCAAGGCTGCCCTTGAGTGTTACATCCCCCACCAGCCCCTTCTTGTTGGTGAGAACAAGATGCAGACGTCTCCATGTTCTGTAATACATTGTGGACTCTGCTTCTATAGCACAGTAATTGTGTGCTTTGTCACACCTATAGCTGTGCTGTGTTCCCTGCACTGTACAGCTGCTCTGACCACATTTCTCAGTTTTATGCCCTCCTTTACTGTACCTGCCTATAGCCAGGAGAGTGCGTGTCGCAAGGCTTGGCTGTGGTGAAAACATTGCAGTAAAATAGACTGGAGACTGATGGCAGCTGTAAAACCTTGGAATGGAGTGCCTTGCTGTGTCGTTTTATTGTGTGCATCCTCTTACTAAGCAGATGTGAACATGGAAACCGTCCGTTAATAGTGGGATCATTTTCAAGAAGAGTAGACCTTTTCACGTGCTTTTAGAATACAGGAATACCTTACTGCAATTTCCTCATCTCAACACTTATCTGAGGGCACGTATGTCTTGAGGAAACCATATTGTTCTTGTTTCTGTTGTTAAAGATTACCAGAGTCATTTTTTGGATCTGCAGTGTAATGGCCACTCTGTCCTTGTCTACTTGTCCCGTGTTCAATACGGACACCAAGACTTTACACACAAATGATTGTAGTTTCCTTTCTTCTTCTTTAATAATTGCTTTATCATCTGTTTTATCGAATCTCTGGTTTCTTCCTGCCTGTAGGCTCCTTAAAACATGATCTGACACATCATCATGTACATTAATGGTGATATGCTGTGGTAACAGGGTGTTTGGTCCAAAGTAATCTTAAATACCAAGGTCTGCTGAAGCAAGCTCTGGCTCCGTTCAGGCTCATGCGCACGCTTACCCTTCTGCACCCACTGCTGTGTTAAGCTGTATCCCACTCCACTGCCAAACTAGCTTCACCTTCCGAGCTATCCTGCGCGCTCTGAGCCCTCAGTGCATCAGCTGCGTATCTCTGCTCCTGGAGCACTGGGTGCATCAGCTGCATGTTTCCGCTTCTGGAGCATCGCTCTGCAGAGGTGCACAGAGAATGTTGGTCTGACGACCCCCCACTCAGGAGGAGGAAAACACAGCTGCCAGAGAGTATATCTGTGCCATGGAAAGTAGACCTGAGCCGCAGTGGCAGGCTGAAGAAGTAAAGAAGCATCCTGAACCCAGACAGCCTCTCTGCCACAGGCACAATGCACTTGAGCTTCAGCCTTGGGTCAGGTCATCCTCAGCTGAAGGCAATACAGAGCTTCTCTGTTTGAGGAGATGAAAGGACAGGAGTTCCAGCCAAGGAGGAAGGCTTTTTCTTAGGCTTTCTTATTTCTCTGCAGCATGCCTCCCATGGAGAGAATGCCTGGTGTACAGGTGTCTCCTTCACTGCAGCAGTCTTGCCCCCAGCTCAGTCAGCCTGCACTTTCTGTAAAGCAACAGTCTCTTGGTGACGAAACAGTTATGAACATGCAGCCATAGCATGCATACAAAGGAGCTGAACTGATGATTTGCTAGAGTAATTTCTTAACTTGGAGTGTGCTTAGACTTGCAACCCTAATAACCTTTCACTGTAGCTCGTGCTAGTAAACAAGTACCCAAAAAAGCGCTCTGATAAGATTGTTTTGCACTTGGATTGCACTTTTCATATACACACGCATGCTGAGGGTATGCATGACATTTGTAAGGTCAACAGGAGGGTAACCGGCGGAGTTAAATGACTCACTGAAAGCAACACAAAATGTCACTGGCAGAGCATGGAGCATCCCTATCTGGTCCATGGGATCCTTTTCGTGTTCAAACCAGAGACACATTTAAATACAGACTAAATAATTTTGTAGCAATAGTGAAACACAGAAGTTGCTCATGCGTCAAGCTAGCGGCGACTGTCTATGTGTGTTTGGGCTAATCATTATTCCTAAGAAGGGTTTTCCTGTTATGAGAAGAAAAGATACTTTGCTTCCCTCCCCACCCCAGCTTTATTGTTTCATTTGGAACAAAACTTTTTCTTTTAAAAAACTTTACCTTACTACTGTAATGTAATTGCAAATACAAGTTTAAGAAGAACTTCATGCAATTGGAATGCAAAATGTGAATATATTTGGAACTACAGTCAAACAGGATCTGTCACTTGTTTGAAAGACTATAATGTTCAGAACAGATATTTAAGAAATGTGCTGATTATGTTGAGGAATGCTCTGTACTTCATTTCTTACAGGATAAATCTGTCACCTGCTACAGAAGACTTTCTCAATGTTTTGATTTCAATATTTAAGTAAGCTTTTCTCACTTAATATTTTGAAAAATGATAGTATGAGGAAAAGCTTTCTCCTGCAAATTTCCTATAAAACACTGGTCAGATGAAGGTCTCTCAACTAACTGGTATTTCTCCATTTTAGTGTTTGATTCTGCTCTAGCTCTTAGCAGAGCAATCATCATTTGAAGCTGGTAGGTACCTGTCGCTGTTTCCAGTGGTGCAAGTGTAATGTAAAGCTGGAGTTGAGCCTAATGAATACAGCATTCTGTGTTTTTTCACTGCCAGAAAATGAATTTGAGCTGTGAGGCACGGCAGAGGGGAAGATCAGTTCATTGTCTTTGAAGAGCCATTAATCTGATATAAATGCTTTCCCTCTTCTAGCTGATGTCTTCTTGAAATGTTGTGCAGTTTTAAGTGTCAAAACCAACCGAAGCAGACAAACCATAGGCCCGTGTTATTTCTGCAAGCTACATGTTTCTCAATTACAGCTTTTGAGCCGGAGCAAATAGAGAACACCGCTGCTACAGGCAGTGTTAAGGCTAATCTCTGCTCTTGACCATGAGGTTTCCAAACCCTCGTGCTTAATACTAGTACTGTTAATGATGCACAAAGGCTATGCCACTAACAATTTCCACACCTTGTTTATCTTCCCTGCTATGCAGAAGACCTGCCTAAAATATCAGCATCCTTCAACCGCAGCCTGGTTGTGGTGGCTTAACCTTGCAATAGTTCTAGCCAGCTTGGTAATTCCAGCCCATCATTCATACATAGCTTGCTCATCTCGACAGGGGCATTCCCATGCCTGGGTCCTCTGCTGACAGCGGGTGTCTGTCTTTGTTCCTGTCTAGAAGGATTTTCATCTTTGGGTACAGCCTCAGCTCCATAAAGTTGCTGATGAAATCCCTGTTGACTTCAGTAGGGTTTGGCATTGCCCAGTCGTTCTTTCCTTTGTGCCTATGTTCATTCAGCATGTGTTCAGCTCTGGTTTCATGCTCAGCTTTCTTCTCTTCCTCTGTCGTTCTTGTCTCCTTAAAAGATGATAGAGGCGCAGAAATAGCACTTTCTGCAGTCTTCAGAGGGGGGTTATTTTGTGGTTTCCTGGAGAGTCTAGCTTGTCTCTACCTTGCTTCTCAGTCTTTTTTTTTTTTTTTTTTCCCCTCCTCTCTTTTGAAACTTATATGCTGAAGGCCCAACCTCACAGGAAACCATCTTTAGCGATATCACAGCGACAGAATTATCACAGTTACCCCCCTCCTCAAAACTGTCTGAGAGATCACATAGGTGGCACAGTTTTACAGCCCTAAGAATTTCACTGCTTTGCAATGGGAATGCACACACTGGGCAGGAAATCCCAAGATGTTCCACTGCCCCTGCCTCAGAGGGCCAGCGCTCGTTAAGCTCACATCAATTCCTCTTAGAGTTTTGGAGTGGGGTTTTTTGCTGGGGTGAGGGAAGGAGAGACATTGCTTCTACCGTCATCACAGTGAACTTCAAAACAGCAGGAGCTCTTTTTCAGGTTGCGCATGTGCTGAGGAGGTTGCATGTCGAGGTCATGCTGGGTTTTGCCTAGAGCAGGCAAAAATTCAGATGCTAGCTGGAGCCTTTTTGAAGTTGCCATTTGCTGCCTGCCATCATCATCCTTTTCTTTCCCGCGCCTGATGGTTTTTTATTTTTACTAGGGTGTAAGCTCACTTAGCAGCAATACAGAGTCAGGGATTCCTTCACTTAATCCCAAAACAGGGCATTGCTAGTGTGTGCCAGTTATCCATAGTTGTGTTCTCTATTTCTTTGTCCTCCACAAGCCTTTACAGTTGAGTTTGGGGGTTTTTCTGCTAAAAGGTAATACTACGCATCAGGTGTTTTTTAACATGCTGTCTCTGATTTCAGATAATGCCGTTATATTGGCTAGGAATACACTGAGCACAAACAAAAGATCATTGAAAATATCCTCAATAACGGTGAAAGTTTCATATTTGAACTCTTTCGTTTTAAAAACTACTTTTTAATAAGATGATGTGGGTTACTGCTGTTAAGCGGTAACTCTCCATGGGGTCAGGAGAAACAAAATTCTATGTTTTTCCTGTGCCATAGCCTATTTTATGTGCATGAAAAACATCACAAGTTGTGTTGTATTGGCTTTTTGGGTTGTTAAAGGATGGCAATCACTCATTAGCTCCATTTCACGCTACAAGGAATTATCTGAACAAAACCCAAAAGAGGTACCGTAGTAAGTAACACAATGTCAGAACAGGAACTTGGAATTTATGTTCAAAAGTCTCAAGCCTGTTGAGTTAACGAGCACCTGAAGCTGTTCCTGTTTTCTCTCTCACATCCAAGAACATTTGCACAGAAATTACAACATCCTCATAGAACAATGACCTAACTTTTTCTGATAAAACAATGAGGCTTTTTAGATAAAATAAGAAACCGTGGCTTTAGGTGACACTCCAGCTCATCTGTCAGAAGGTCTCTTCCTTTGCCTTTCCTTTTGTTTAATTTGGTCTTCTCGGAATTTTCAAGTTTATTCAGATTTTCCAACCTTACTCTGATTTATCCAACTTTCACAGTTCAGTGTCTGGACTAATTCCACCTCTCTCCTTTATTCTCAAGATTTGTAACAAGTTAGCGGAAGGCCAAATTTGGCTTCTAGTGTTGTTTGACCACATAAGAAATTACTTTTCCTACGCTTTTGAAATTAGTATTTATTTCCTATAATAAATAACTTTCTTAGAATTTCTGTATGTCTTGTCACTCCACTGCACTTTTTTGTTGAATAAATTAATTTGCATTANNGTGTCTCTCTTCCAGTGTGTTTGTCCACACCTTCCTTGAAGCTCAACTTTTTTTATCTTTTTTTTTTCCTCTAATTCCAGGCCCTTGGAAAGAAGCTGCATGGCTATGGCACAGCTGTCTTGCTTACAGATGCCCTGCTGGTGCTTGTTGCAGGCAGAACCTTGGATGGGACGGTTACTCAGTTTGCCCTTCACAGTGCAGTAATGAGCAGGAATAAGAGGCGAGCCCATGGGCACACCTTGCTGACCTGGAGGACCCTTCTCAGCCCTCACCGTTTGGGGGCTGGAACAGGTTTGGAGATGGACATTCTCTACACGCCGTGACTGCAGCTTCCCCTCTCCGTTGTGTGACCACGGCTGCAGGTGGGAGCTCACCCATGTGTCATACTTGCTCTGTGGTCTCCACTGCAGTTATCAGTCAGCATCTTTCATAAGGTCCAAAGTCTTTGTCCTCTCTTCTGCTGGCAAGGAAAAGGACCAAAATCAGTTGGATTCAACACTGATGGAACAAAGAAAGAAACCGAATGATGCATGTAAGGAGGGATAACACATTGTCTGTCTTATTTTTCTCTTCCCTCACCCTTCCCCTTGACTTCTTGCAGGGTTGATGGCTGTTACCATGTACATCTCTGTCTTGGACTCATGGCTTGTGCCAGAGTGAAAAAGGCAACAGATTTAAAAGCATGAGGAGCAGCTTGGGACAGGAGAACAGAGATTTGTGTGGGAGAAGGGTGATTTGATGTAGCGAACATAGCAGCTGTGGTCTGTCTTTTGTCCATGGACTGCTTCAACGCTGTCCTGCTATCTAGAGCCTTCACACCTCTGTCTCAGCGGCTCAGAAGGATGATCTGAAGATAGAATAGAATAGAATAGAATCATTAAGGTTGGAAGAGACCTCAAGGATCATCCAGTCCAACCGACCTCCCCCACCTATTACCCACTAAACCATGTCCTTCAGTATTGCGTCTAAGATGATCTGAAGCTTGTTCTTGGTTTATGGCTCATACCATGAACACGTTCATGGTAACACATGAAGTCTGTTCATGGTTCATACCTCTGCTATATGTTGCCCTGCATTTTTGGACAAGCAATCCCCCAGTCATGGGGGGGGACAGGCAACACCAGGAACCTGTTCAGCAGGGGTGACACAACCCACATGGCTGTGTGATAGCAGACTGGCGGCGTGACTGCGAGATAACGTCTGGCACATGGCAGCTCTGACCGCAGGTACATAATTTAGTTGCTGGATGGGGAGATGGGGGGGAAAACCCAGAAGAATTTAAAAATCTGCTTGAAAAAAAAAAAAAACCTCTTGGCCCTCTGGCTGCACACTGAACCAGAAAAAGCCTGCACACGTAACAGTTGAAGTTACAAGCTATAAAAGACGCCACACTGTGAGATGAAAGATGGTTTGTTTTTTTCTGACATGAGCTACCAGTGATGAAAACTGCCGGAGGATGTCGCAGTCGATGACTTAAGGATGGAATTTCCACATTGCTTCTGGGTCCTCTTCGTTATGCAGAGTGACGCCAGCCCTTTGGGGTTACTTGAACGCTAATGGTTTTGTAACAGCTTTTAACGTGCAGGGATTTTATTTTGGACATCAGCACTGCTATCTCAGGAGTGGATTGGAGTGACGTTTCCACGTTCCTGTCCAGGAAATGTGAGAAATCCTCTCCTGTTCCTGTATGGTCAGAGGAAGCTGGGGAGAGGAGACGGCTTGGTTAGCGCTCTGAATGAATGAATGAGTGAGTGAAGAAACTGCCCCTGAAATGTCACGTTGCCCACTGGCTTTAGAGATGCTCTTTGGAGCACTTCCAGAGATGGGCTTTATCTTCCAGGAATGAAGAGCTGTGTATGACTCTGTGTTTGCAGTTCCCAGTAATGCTGCTGTGATTTTGTTTCCGATTACTCTGAGCAGATGTGAGCAGAGCTGCCCAGTGGTAGGTAGCGGGATAATAGCACAAGCAGTTGACGTTTCTGTATGAGGTTCGTGTGGCTGGTAGTCGGTTTTAAAGGTGGATGCCTCAAGACTCACTCCTGCTCTCCTGATGCACTCTGCAGATGTGTTTTCAAGTTGGAAAAAAATGTAGGTTTCCTCAGCCGTAATTTCAGGATTTCAGTTCCTGATGTTATTGGTAGTTTCACCAGGTCAATACTGAGATAGAAAAACAATTACCTCAGGCGACCTAAATTCTAGAAGGATTTTTTTAAACCTATTTATTACAAGCATAAAATCTGTCCCACTTTAAGTGACATAGAGGCATTATGGTAGTGACTAATGGGACTCTAATGCTGCTCTTTCATTCCTGGGATGGTTTGAAAACCCCTGGTCAAATAAAAGTTAAGCTGGGCATGATGAGTGTTCCCTCCTGCAGCAAGTTTTTGTGACATGAAAAGTTTAAAAACACAGTGTTCTAAGAAAAATTTGCAGCTGTGTCAATAAACACTTCTTCTAGCTGTCACCCCAGGTTTCATGATAAATCTGTGTGTTCCTATGTGTAGGCACGTGCCCCCGGTCACGGCTACTTGCAAAACTTGTTTGAATATAAAGTGAAATGTCTATTATGCTTTCCCAGGCAGCTGCGTTGTCCTCTGGCTTTCGTTAACAAGCAAGCTTCACAGCTTCCTGTGCCGTGTCCTCGGGCGCCGCAGCGTGCTGCGCGTGGTGAAATCAGGGAATTTCAGTGAGCCGGAGAAGGAAGTGAACGTTCTGTCCTCCTGCGTGGTCATGGTCAAAAGTACCCGGGTAAAACTGGCGGGGTGAGGGGGAGGTTGTTCAAAGAACTGCGGGAAGCGACTCCTTTTCTTGAGCAAATAGATGCAAAGTGTCTGGATTTTCAAAAGTAAAAATCTCCAGCGGTGGAGTTTTGTGAACCCGACACAGCTGTGGTGTCTGCATGCCTTTTGGTTAATTCTGAAGCAAATGCCATGTTATACAGCTAGCAGGTGGTTAACCAAAGGGAATTTCACTTTGCTGCAGAGATGGGAAACCACAATACGTGCGTCTTCCTCCAGGTTATTCAGTGGGCATTCAGAGCAAAAATCCTGGGGGTGGAGGAGGTGGGGAAGATACTAAAAATTTCAAGTTTAGGTTCCTTTAGTCCATTCAGAGACTCTGTAACAAATCTGTGGGGTGGGTGGAGAGGGATGTGTTATGCCACAGATGCCTTTAAGAGCTCTCCTGTCTCGTTAGTGGCATCAGGATGTATAATCAGACTGTAGTCAAGTACAATCTGTTGTAAAGGACACTACTCCAAGTACCTTCACCAAATGATGCATTTATAGTAAGGCTATTTCAATGGATTCCTCAAAAAGATCCCTTTTAAAAACAGCAGTAGAAAACTGGACATTTGGGACTATTTGCTTTGTGCTGATGATGCTGGGGTCTGCTCTTACTGAATAGCAAATGCTAAGCAAAATGTTGTTTCTTCTGCTGAACACATTAGCTGAAGGTGGCTTGAAAATAAAATCTATTTGGTAATGGCTTAGGGTTTTTTTTAAAATGAAAAAAATAGAATTCTGATAGGGATTTTAAGGGAAGGAGGCAAGGTAGATGAATAGCTGGAAACCAACTATTTCTGCTTGCTTTGTACCATAGGGATGTCTGTCCTTTCAGTTGGATTGCTACTTGGATTTTCTCCTTTTGGTGTGTTTTACAGAAATGAATTGGGTAAAAAGGTATGTGGATCCAGAAGAGCATCACGCAATGTCAGGCAGTAACTTCACTATGTCTACAGGTAGTTATGCTGTAATTGTGTTACACATGCACCAGCAGGTAATTTAGTCATCAAAATTAATTAGAGCATCTACTAATCTGATTTCTTTTCTCTGATATGGTAATTTTCCAGATCTTCAGAGACAGCTAGAATGAACAAGACTAAAATCAATCATACAAACCCCACGACCAAAATGGACTTTCTGTAGGAATCTCCCAGAAACAAGAAGAGGTACGGAGCTTTGTTCCCTTCCTATACGTGCTAATACAAGAATGTGAAAACTGCAGTCCCTGATAGAGGGTCTAGGATCAGCCTCTGACAGAGACCAGTAATGAATAATATAGTGATGATTGTATATTTTCTCTGTTTCTAATCTTATTTCCCCAAGGATTCCCTGCCGGCTTTCGTCAGCCAATGATTTAGGGGCTTTCTGAGCCAGATGCTGCATCCACACTTGTGCTTAAAAGCCAACAGACCTCTCTTCCTTCAGTTCATCTGATCATTCTTGAGACCATTTATCCTTTTGCCACCCAAAACATCCCGTGGCAGTGAGTTCCCAAATCTGATTATACTTTTTTTTTTTAATTCAATAACTCTTAGTTTTGTCTTCTGTTTGGCTGGGGTCTTTTCCCCACTTGATACTGAATTCTTGCATTACAAAAACCGGCAAGTACTAGTCCTCCATTCTCCATCTTGTTCACTCATGATTTTATAAACCTCAGACATCAGTCATTTCTCTTCCTACTTAAGAAGTTGGAGCTTATTTAATCTTTCCGTGTGTGGAAGCCTTTCTGTATCTCCGTATCTGATTTCCTTTCTATATATTTTGTATGTTGTCCACCCCTCATTTATTAGAAGGTGACCCAAGCTGTACGGCGGTGACGAGAAAGGGATTTAGAAGTTAGCAGTTAGTTGAAGTTAGCAGTTAGTTGAAGTTAGCAGTTAGTTGAAGTTAGCAGTTAGTTGAAGTTAGCAGTTAGTTGAAGTTAGCAGTTAGTTGAAGTTAGCAGTTAGTTGAAGTTAGCAGTTAGTTGAAGTTAGCAGTTAGTTGAAGTTAGCAGTTAGTTGTCTTTGTTTCTATCTCTAATTCCCAACTTCTTATTTGTCTTTGTCGGCACCTGGTATGTTCAGAGACCTTAAAATTAACTTTGGAATGGCAAAGGACGTGACGCTTCCTGAATGACTCACAAAAAATACTCTGCCTATAAGCACTAGTTCAGACTTTCTGTGGAAGGACATGCCAATACGTATCAGTTAAGACAGGGATTTGTGATTTTTATAAAAGCTGACTTGCTAGAAAGGAAGAGGATGGCTTTACATTGTTAAGTTATAGTTGTCCCTCTCCAAGTTCCAGGCCTGTTTCCCACCATTCCTCTCTCCCCTCCCAAATGACACAGCTCTGAGAAACAGAAAGGAAAATCTTCCCTAAGACTGTTTTGGTTCCTTTTCTGATTCCGAAGGAAAACACCGAGTGGTGCTTCAGAATGCCAACAACTCCCAGGATTACAACAGCAAATCACTTTCTTCTTTTGACTATAAGAAGAGCTGAGGAGAAAACAGGAAGCTGATCCTGACAGTCTGATCTGTGCTGCATGTGAGGAATTAGATTTCAAAAGCCTTCCCAAAGTCACACTTAAGGGATGGAAAGTGCTGTGGTTTTTGCAGCAACTGTGGAATTTTGTCATTGGCTTTACTGATGTGAACTAATCTCATTCTTGTGAGAGAGTAGAAGCATAAAGAAACTTTAGATGCTAACAATATGTGCTGGTACATCCTTGATCCTACAAAAATTTTAAGCAGCACGTCTCTTTGTATGTTCAAGTGTACTGGAAGGTCCAAATGTATGTTAGGAAATGTAGGTGTCGAGGAAAGCTCTGGTAGGTAATATTAGAGGAAATTAACTGCAGTACTATTGTTGAAGCTTTTAATGAAACTTTTTTAAAGAATCTTAACAAGTTCTGAAACACTAGTCTTGTTCTGAAACTGTTGAAGTTTTTCTTTCTTGGAAAAATTTGAGGAAAAATGTGACTAATTTTTCAGTTTTACCAGAAGTGAGGGCAATGCAGGGGCCCTGCTGTCCCAGAAAGATGGGACAGGCTGCATTCGTTATGTGGAGGAGGATGAAATACTATTTCACACCAAGCAGAGAGTATATCTATAGCCCTGGCTGTCCGTACAGACTGGGCGATGAGATGCTGGAGACCAGCCATGCCGAGAGGGACTTGGGGGTCCTGGTCAACCGCAAGTTGAACATGAGGTAACAGTGTGCCCAGGCTGCCAGGAAGGCCAACTGTGTCCGGGGGGGGGGGGCATCAAGCATGGCATTGTCAGCCGCTCTAGGGACGTGATTGTCCCACTCTACACTGTGCAGCCTCATCTCGAGTACTGGGTGCAGTTTTGGGCGCCACAGTACAAAAAGGACATAAAACTATTGGAGAGTGTCCAGAGGTGGGCAACGAAGATGGTGAAGGGTCTAGAGGGGAAGACATATGAGGAGAGGCTGAAGTCCCTTGGCTTGTTCAGCCTGGAGAAGAGGAGACTGAGGGGAGACCTCATGGCAGACTACTGCTTCCTCATGAGGGGGAGTGAAGGGGCAGGCACTGATCTCCTCCCTCTGGTGACCAGCGACAGAACCCGAGGGAACGGCATGGAGCTGCCCCAGGGGAGGGTTAGGGTGGAGATCAGAGAAAGATTCTTCACCCAGAGAGTGGTTGTGCCTTGGAACAGGCTCCCCAGGGCAGTGGTCACTGAACCGAGCTTGACTGGGTTCAAGCAGCGTCTGGACAACGCTCTCAGTCATCTGCTCTGATTGGGCTGGTCCTGTGTGGAGCCAGGAGTTGGACTTGATGATCCTTATGGATCCCTTCCAACTCGGGATATCCTGTGATTCTATAGAGGCTTAGTTGGTTTTCCAAGGTATTAGTTGGTCTAGTGAAAGATACCATCTTTCTACAAACTCTTGTCCTGAAGTAACAAGCGCATCAAAGATATGAGAGACCTTAGTCTACGGTGTTTAACTTCCATTTCTGCAGGACTCTTACCTTCCAGCCCCTCTGCTGTATCTCTGTGTGAAGTCGTGTTGTACTTGGGCTGTGACGCAAAGCCAGTGTTAAGCATACATCGTGTTTTCTTCTGTTTCACTTTTTTTTTTTTATTATTCTTTTCCTGGATGATTTTGCCTGGCATTCCTTTCATCTTTTTCAGACAAAAGTCCCCTTTGTTTTCCTGCCTTTTGTTTTGATCCCCAGCCCCTTTTATTTACTTTTCTCAACCCTCTCAAGCATTCTTTCTAGCAGAAGAGACAGCCCTGGGGCAGATGTGTCTCGGTTTCATGTACATGGTACCTCCACTTACCAAGCCTGAGCACCCAGCTGCAGCCAGAGAGACCTCCCCTTAGCTGGGAGGCGGCCGTACAGCGTGCACGCAGCACCCTGTCTCTTCCCTGCTCTGAAGCCACCCTCCACCTATGCAGGGGTACGTTGCAGGGAAGCAGGAGGTGAAGCCAGACCTGCAGTTCTCAGCAGTGCTGCTGAAGACGGGATTGCTTTCTTGGTGTTTCTTCTACATCAGCCCTTCCACTCATCATCTTGTCCATAAATTTATTTTTTTTTAGCAATGCTGGATGCTCCTTTAGCAACACCAAACTGGACAAATCGGGGTTACTGGGAAGCTCTGAAGCTGGCCTACGTTCTGCTGCACCTTCAGCACCCATCGCAGGCACTGGGCAGTCCCTGGCAGTGAGGGCTTCTCGGAGTCGCACTTGGGTGTTAAGTCACTCCAATCTCAGCTGTGTTTTAAGGCAACCGTAGGAGCTGTAACCATGGCAAGTCTCTTGTCTTTTAAGAGCGGGACTGCCCCGCTGCTGTGAGGGTGAGATCTAGAAAGAGGAGCCTGACAAATTGGATTGAGGCATTAAAAATCCAGGAACTTTGTTCACTGGAATCAGAGATTTTTTTGTTAGAGATGGGGGTGGCACAGGGAGTGTACTTCTCTTTTTTCTTTTTGTTTTTTTCCTCCCCTTCCTAGTCTCCAATTGTTTTGCATTAGTCACCAGAGCTGATTAAAGCCCAGCCCAGATTAAATATATTGAGGTGACTCCATTACCATTGTGTCAAGGAACAGGAAGGTAGAAACTGACAGACGCAATCACCGAGTCCGATTGTATGTATGCAATAGGTGTCTGTATGTCAGTTGTCCCTAAGGTGGTGGTGGTTAGTAGAAAGAAAGGCTTGTGCGAGAGCCAAGAAAAAAGGAACAAAAGGTTAATTCTGGAAGGGTGGATGTATTGGGTTTATGTGGCAAGGTTTTGGTAGCACGAGGGGGGCTACAGGGGTGGCTTCTGTGAGAAGCCGCTAACAGCTTCCCCCATATCTGACAGAGCCAGTGCCAGCTGGTTCCAAGATAGACCCACTGCTGACCAAGGCCGAGGCCATCAGTGACAGTGGTAGTGCCTCTCTGATAACAGTTAAGGACAAAAAAAAATCCCAAACAACCTAGTAGGAGCTTTTGCAGCCAGAAAGAGGAGTGAGAAGATGTGAGAAACTCTACAGACACCAAGGTCAGTGAAGAAGGAGGGGGAGGAGATGCTCCAGGCCCCAGAGCAGAGATGTGCCTGCAGCCCATGGTGAAGACCATGGTGAGGCAGGCTGTCCCCCTGCAGCCCATGCAGGTCCATGGTGGAGCAGAGATTCTACCTGCAGCCTTTGGAGGACCCCACATTGGAGCAAGTGGAGACAGCTGATGGAGGCTGTGACCCCATGGGAGGCCCACGCTGCAGCCAGCTCCTGGCAGAACCTGTGGCCCCATGGAGAGAAGAGCCCACACTGGAGCAGGTTTGCTGGCAGGACTTTTGACCCCGTGGGGGACCCACACTGGAGCAATCTGGTCCTGAACGTCTGCACCCCCTAGGAGGGACCCACACTGGAGCAGTTCTTGAAGGACTGTAGCCCGTGAGAAGGACTCACATTGGAGAAGTTCACAGAGGACTGTCTCCTATGAGAGGGACCCCATGCTGGAGCAGGGGAGGAATGTGAGAAGTCCTCCCCTGAGGAAGGAGCAGCAGAGACACCGTGTTGATGAACTGACCACAACCCCCATTCCCGGTCCCCCTGTGCTGCTGGGGGAAGGAGGGAGAGAATTTAGGAGTGAAATTGAGCCTGGGAAGAAGGGAGGAGTGGGGGGGGAAGTGTTTTAAGATTTGGTTTTATTTCTCATTACTAACCAAAACAGAGTACAGCAATAAATTAGATTAATTTTTTCTTCTAAGTTGAGCCTGTTTTACCCGTGATAGTAATGGGTGAGTGATTTCTCCCTGTCCTTATCTTGACCCACAAGTCTTTTGTTATATTTTCTCTCTCCTGTCCAGTTGAGGACGGCAGTGACAGAGTGGCTGTGGGGACACCTGGCCTCCAGCCAGGGTCAACTCACCGCAGTGGAGAAGGGAAGAGGTGGGTGCAAAAAGGAACTGAAGAGCTGGCAAAGGGGATTCAGCTTCTTGTAAACATGCAGCTTCATGAAAACATGACTTGGGTATGCATAACTGAAGGATTTTGGAGGCTAGAAGAAAAAAAATCTCTTTTATAATTTTTGTCATCCTGACTAGAAAAGTTTTTGTCTCTATTTGGTGTCCTTGGGCTGGAGGGAGCATATAAATAATGCAGCTCCTAGATCGCACTTTGTAGAACATGGAGCCAAGTCATTTCCAGATTGCTGTATTTCAGGAATCAATTAAAACAGGATGAGACATTTGAAAGAAATTAAAATACCAGGCATGGAGACACTTGGGAGGTTTTGAAAAGCTGGTTTTGGAGAAAGCTAACTTAGCAGAATCAAAACTTTTATTGAAACTTAATCTCAGTTGAACTGTTGACTCTTCCAAGGGAGATGCAGAAAGAGCAAACCCCTGTGCCCCTGTCAGCGTTTGCATGTGTAGTGGAAAAACTTCATCAGGACAGACTGGAAGGGGCATCCCTGAACAATCTGTTGCTTAGAGCACTGCCCTGTGGCAGGAAAGGATCCTGCCTTGCCACCAGATGCTGGTGCACGTGTGCACGATTTAATGAAATACACACGGTTCTGCTATATGCATACACACATTTGGGTAATTATTTTTTTTCCAGGTAATGTGGTGCGCAGCTGTGGGAGGTGGTGCACGGTGTCGTTTCAGTTTGTTGCAGAAGTACTGCGTGATGGGCATCGTGTCTGAAAAGGGTAGGATGGCAGAAGGAGGCTGCTAGGTCATGTGGTCCTCAGGGTCAAGTGAAGTGCTGTGGAGGAGAGATTGCTCCATCCCTGGGAGTGCCCATGCTGGGCTTGGAGACACTCCCACAGAGCAGGGCAGGGCTGCAGGCTAGCAGAGAGCTGCAGCCTGCTCCGCAGACTCATGCAGACTGCAAAGGCTCCATGTAGGACGGAAGTACACAGCACAGCACCAAAAAAAGGGAGTAGTGTTTCTTGTAGGGACCAAGTGGACGCTGCATGGAGTTTTCCAGTCAGGGACACTCACCTGGCTTGCAGTACTGGAAGAACTGGAAGGCAGGTTGTGTTGTTTTCCTGCCTTCTGCAAGGATGTTGTGGTTTAACTCCAGCGGGTAACTCAGCACCACATGGTCGGTCACTCACCCCCGTAAGGGGATGAGAAGAATGGGAAAAAAACTCATGGGTTGAGGTAAAGACAGTTTAATAGGATAACAAAGGGAGAGAATAACAGTAGTAACAGTAATAATAATCATAACGAGGTGATGCACAAATGCAATTGTTCACCACATGCAGAAAACAACCCAACCCGATGCCCCGTCTGTTTCCAAGCTGTGATGCCAGCTAGCGTCCCCACTTCTATACGAAGCATGACATTCTATGGTGGAGAATATCCCTCTGGCCAGCTTGGGCCAGCTGCCCTGGCTGTCGCCTACCAGCTTCCTGTGCACCTGGCAGGGCATGAGAAGCTGAAAAGTCTTTGACTTACTGTAGACACTACAACTACCTAGCACCAACTAAAATGTCAGTCTATCACCACCATTATTCTCATCCTAAATTCAAAACACAGGACTGTGCCAGCTACTAGGAAGAAAATTAACTCTATCTCAGCTGAAACCAGGACGAAGGACATGGCAGAACTTACCTTGACCTTCTGCTCTGTTTTATCATCTTTTCTTAAAGCCCTGAGGTCTTTCGTCCATTTTTTTCCCTGTGTTTTTCTTGATGTACAATTTACAAAGCATGGTGTGATACTTCATCTGAACTTTTATATTAATGCCACGTGTAGCAGAGGGATTTCTTCACATCCAGCTGACAGCTCTCCTGTTTATCCTCTGCACTTTGGCTGATTCACAGCAGCCTGTGATTCAGTCCAGCCTCTTTTTGAGGAATTGCCCTGTTCGTGATTCCTCGTCATATATTTGTGCAATTCGTTAGTCCTGAAACTACCTAACTTTGTCCTTGCTCAATTGCCAGCGTTTTCCAAACCATCTCCCCAATTTGACAAAGCTGTTCTGATTTCTTTCACCAATGTGCTGGCACCTACTTTTTATTTGGGATCTACCTGCGTATTTAATACATCTTTGTCCCATCTCCCAAGTGGAAATGAAAATACTTGATGATTAGGTCCAGGATGAACCTTTGAGGAGCCTTGCTGATAGATTTTCCCCTCCAGACTGATTTTTGCACCCCTTGAAATAATTTTTTCAGAGTTTGCTTATTGAAATGTCATGTGAAAATGGCATTGCAACTGTCTCTCACTATAGCTGCTGGTTTTCCTCTGTCCACAAGAGCTGTTATCCTGAAAAAGGAGGAAACAAACAGTTTGACCATGAATAGCAGCCAAAATGGATTTGTCAGGAATAAATCACCTCCTTGCTGTCAGGTAGGCACTAAAAAAATCATCTACTTGTTCCTTTGAGGGGGGGTTGAAGTTAGTTTGTTTTCATTTTAAAGGTGTTTGTCCTTTTCGGGCTTCTGAAGTTTCATCCATGAGTATCTTTGGCAATTCAAAACATGCAACCAGATATTTTTTTTATAAACTTTGTGAATGATTAGCATCAGCCCAGGCACATTGAAAAACCAAACGTATCCAACGACTCCCTAGCTGAAGTTCATGCTCCCTTGTTATCACTCCTGTTTGTGTTAACCGCCCTGTTACAGCTGACTTTCGTAAAGATGGCAGGGGCTGTGCACTTCTAAGAGACTTCAGTCCTTTTCTCTTGGTCCGAGTCCAACTCCTTCCTTTGTCTTCCTCTTTCAGTTTAATATCAGGGTCCTGAGTGCGGTGTGCACGCAAGTGAGATTCAGATGGACACGCTGGAGCTTGGTGTAATTATATATCGATTCACTGTCATTCTGAGACCAGAAATTCAGTGACATGGTGGGGTGAGTAATGCCCTTATTTTCTTCACTGTAAGTACCAGCAATTCAGATCCCAGCTTAGAAAACTACAGAAGTGTTTTGTGCTTGGTCTTGCTCTAGTTCTTCACTAGACGTAGATCAACATCTCGGGGCCACTTCTGTGCAGCCTAGGGAGGCGCAGAGGTTGCAGGTCGCATATGTGATGAGTTTGTACTCACGGGAGAGCTCCAAAATGACTGCTTGGTTTTAGTTAATGCTGGTGTTTCCTGACCTCTGTGAGCAACGGAGCCGCGTCAGCGCTGTAATACAGAGGAGGGAATGCTACAAGCACGGACAATAAGTGTGAGAGACTTTTGTGTTATCGCCCACTAGTTTGTACGTGGTCTGGTGTGATTCATCTTATTCACAAAATGGGACAGCAGCTACAAAGAGAGCGATTTAGAAATCTCATCCAATTGAGCCATGAGGAAATCGGCCATAACAAAAGAACGGAAACAGTTGCTGTACCCCAGGCTTACCGTAAAACCTTCACAAATTGCAAAAAATTACAAATGTCAGGGACTATGAAGTCAGGAAAGAAGGGATAACTGACCAGTAGCCAGCTAGGAGAGGGAGAGGGTCTAATGTTTGTATAGTGAGCCCATACTGTCAGGATTTCAACTCGCTGTGATTTAGAGGACCTAGTTATAAAAGAGGTACCTGCATTAGACCTCCCAGGTTTTGAAGGTTCTTTCGCTTTCTACCAGTCTGTTCACTGAGTTTTCAAAACAAGCCTGTGCATTTGAATTGAGGAATTTCTGGAGTCTGCCAAAAAAAAAAAGTGGAAGATTTCTTTCCTTCCTCTTCGCCCTCCATCCCAGCCAACAACAGACTGCGTTGTCTTTCTTATAAACACTTCAAGAAGTGTTTGTTTTGGAGGCCATGCCAAATACGCTGTTTTTCTGAATATCCAGCACTGGTCCGTGAGATAAGCATGTCACTACTTTGTCTAGTGTTTTACCTGAGGTTTTAGGTGTCTCCTCTGTATCTCCATAGGGTATTTATTTACCTGTAGATCTTGAATACTTTGAATGTGACAGTTAATAAATAAATACATAAAATTTCTCTCAGGATTGGGGGCTGGGGGAGCAGGAGAAAGGGAGAAACAGGTCTATTTTTTAACAATACTAATTTATCTGCCTCAACAAGTGTTTTGTGTTTTGTTCGGTTTGGGGTTTTTCTGCTTGACTGGTGTCAGATAGCTCAAGGTGAGTTTAACCTGGGGGTCCTGGTAGGCAAGTTGAACGTGAGCCATCGGTGTGTCCCTTGTACTAAAGGTGGCTGCTGTTAGGCAGAGTGCTGCCAGCAGGTTGAGGGAGGTTCCTCTCATACTGGCTCCCCAGTATGAGAAAGACATGGACGTACTGGAGAGAGTCCAGCAAAGGGCCATGAGCATGATTCAGGCCTTGGAGCATCTGTCAAACAAGGAGAGGTGAGAGCTGGGACTGTCCAAAAACATTTCAAAAACTTTTCAACTCTGATGGAACCCAGGACCAGGTTGTGGATTCCTTATCCTTGGAGATGATCAAAACCTGACTGGCCCCAGCGCCAGGCAGCCTGCTCTAGCTGACCCTGCTTTGAGCACCAAGGAGATTGGACTAGATGATCTTCAGACTTTCCTCTCTGCAAGCTCAACTATTCAGTGATTTTTGTAAACTTGCCATTGATATTAACAGTCATAAATTTGACATAGACAAAAATAATTCATGCCTAGACCTGCTGTTTTCATTCAGAAGTTCCAGTAAGTTTCTTTCTGTATTTCCTTTAGGTCCTGGCTTCATGCCCATGTCCTTTTCTGTGAAGTTTAATTCCTATCAGTACTCTTGCATGCGTACAGAATTTTCCATTATTGGTTTAATGCATGCTTAAAAGCTATTCTGCTGTTTATGTCCTAAAAATACCTTTGTTCATGGTTAGTCTTGGCTTCGAAATTGGTAAGCTTTTATAACTTTTTAATGTGTTTATATGCTCCTCTTTCTTATTTGACCTCTCACTTGCAAAGAGCTGGAGTCAAAGTCCCAAACTCCAGACACGCAAACACAAGTTGACATTTTCTGAACCTGTAGTCCATAGCTCTTGCTTCCAAGAGATTCTGGCTTTCCAAATGTGAAGGATCCTTCACTGCTTACGCTGGGGTCTGAGTTGGTTACCTGCCTTAGCTGTCAGCCTCTTAGCTGTCAGCCTGTAGATTAGACTCATTGTGACTCATGAGCAATTACATCAGTGATGGGAGTAATTGCACCACCATAAACAACTGTGTAGCTACAGGTTGTACTGGTTTAGTGCACTGAAGACCTGAAAGGCTGTTGCAGGTTGTGTTGCTCCTACAGGTGCTCCCTGAATTCCTCAGTGGCTGAACTTTCACTATCCAAACGATGCCTGTTTGGAAATAGGTGTTAATGACATGTTGCTGTATGGAGTAAGGCAGGTTTGGAACCACAGCCTGTTCGTGGGCATCGAGTGATGGGAGGGGGCTGGTGTGCTGGAGACTCGCTCGTTGTTCTACAGCTGGGATTTTTAGTCAGTAGAGTTTTTCAAGTTGGGTTTGGTTTTTTTTTTTAATGCACTTTAAAAGTTGCATGGTCATTGTAATTAAGTGCATAACCCCCAGATGTGGGCACAGGCTTAAACCGTAGCAGTGCACCAGGCCCCTCAGGGTCAGCCTCTTCAACCCTGGCATGTGGCTGCCTAAAAGCGAAGGTTGATGCAACTTGCTGGTCCTGGCAAAAACCAGCCAAGACAACTCCGGTACAGAATCAAGCCTTCCTGTTTCCTCATTCTTTGTCCACCATAGGGAGGAAAAACATTTAAATAATGTGGAAAACTACCGGAAAAAAGAGCCCCAGTGGAGCCTGTGACCACACAAAGTGTCTGTGCAGGTGACTTGAGGCTGAGATTTTTAGCATACCCAGCCCAGGGCTATGTCTGTGATATCACAGGATTGTCTCATTGAAATGATGTCAAAACAGTTGCACTGTTTGCATAATGCTTGTTCTGGTTTGTGTTAGCACCATCTCCAGAAAAAATGCAGGGATGCCCCTGTCTTTTGCAGAGTGCCACGAAACTCAGCGTTTAAATGAGTCACAGCCTCTGTCCTCCCTGAGTTGAAAGCTGGAATTTGACTTTTAAAGTCCAGGCAAACATTAGCCACTTTGATATCAAAACCTTTTAACAATATTGATACCAGCTTTAGACAAACTGCTCAAAGATTCAGAAGTCACTGAAGAGTTATACAAGTCCAGCTTCTTACTTACAAACAGTGGGGTCCTTTTCTGCAGATGCTGGGGGACACTATGTGCCCCTCTCGTTAAGGAAGCAACCAAAGAGATCAATTTTGTGAAAATCTTTGTTAGAAGTTATTTTCTGTTCTCACTATTTGTTTTTGCACTATTGCAGCAAAACAGAAATACTTGCAAGTACGTTTAGTGCAGGCATCGTTCTGGCGCTTGACTCAAAATCATTCAGTTGCCCAGACTCTAAAAGTATAAATTTTGGTGTCTGCAGGATCTGGGTTCTTTGCAGCTGCTGGGAAGGCAAAGGCAGGAGTAAAAGGTAGCGCTTGCCTGCCTGGCCAGGCTGCCGGAGTGGTTTACTGCTCAAGTATTTCCCAACCTTGTCGCTGCGCAGTGTGTGTAACAACTGATACTAATGCACGCAAGAGAGTACGGCGGAGGCAGGCGGCGGAGTGTCCTCACGCTGTTTTGCAACACTGCACATTTGAAGTTCCTCAGCTGTGCAAAGAGGAAGTGGTTATTGGCCTCTGCTGCCATTTCAGGAAGGATAAAGCTCCAGTAAACTTTCCCTGAGAGTGTCACCTGGAAACCGCAGAGGTAAAAATTAATATTTGCTCACTGCCCGTCAAAGGAGATGCCACCAGGAGAAAACTTAGGGCAAGGTGAGTGCAAACCCTGAGTTGAGGAGAAAGGCAAGACCTGTGCAATCCCCACTGCACACACTATTCTGCCCACCCCACCCCCCATGGTTATTCTTAGGAGTTGAAGTCTTTGACATTTCGTAGGAGGGCATGCAGTGCTGTGTGACCTGTGTGTGTAGGTGCACCAAAATGAAGCCTCAAAACAGTTCACAAAATAAGTTGTCACCCGTTCTTTGGGTGACGGTGGTGAGGTGGTTGTGCTCATCAACTTTTTCCACTGCAAGTCGTGCCTCCCCAAGGAGCTGTCACCGTGCACAGAGTTTAGGGGATTCCGTGTCTGGTTATCAAAGGATGGATCTTGTGTGGGAGGGGGAAGCCTGCCTGCACCCCATACTGGCTCCTTGTCTCTGCCACAGAGATTCATCTAAAAAGATGACTTAGTACACGTAACTGTCTCTAAAACACCCTGGTCTGGTCCACCTCTTTGCCTCGGTGTCTCTTTAAAACAAATTCCACCTTACCTCCCTTTCCAAACCCTCTCTGCTTGGTGGCGAGTGCTGCAAAGCTGTCCTCTCTGCTGGGAGATGAATTCCTGGCTTGCATGTAGCACAAATATTTTGGGCTGTCAGAGACCTCCCAGAGGTCCCAGCACACCTCTGGGCACAATCTATGACCTGTATATTTTGGAGTATCTCTCTTGCAAGAAGACTGGCCCTGAACCTCTCAGGTGCCACTGGGAAAGTGGTGATATTACCTCTGGAGCCGAAATACCTTTTGATGACTGCTTGTCTCTGTAGTACAAAAGGTACTTGAAGAAGCAAACATTAGCCACTTTGATATCATGTGGGGCCAAGCTGTGTGTCTTGGTGATTAGAGGCACTCAACTGGGGTCCTGCCCCAAGAACTGGGTTTGTGTTTGAGTGTGATTGGAATAGGGCAAAAGTGGGCTCCACTGATCAGTAAGTGGGCTGCTCAGGAGAGAGAGAGGGCCGAGCCTTGTGTGTCCTAGTAAAAGAAATTGCATGTGGTTTTAAAGCTGGTTTAGAGTCGTGGGGGAGCTGTCAAAATTCTGCCTTGTAAGAAAACAAGAAGTGCAAGCTCAGAGGCAGAGAGAGCTTATTTTGCATCATTCACCCTCCACTACAGGCTAACATCCCTTCTTGTTGTAGCACAAGAACTGTGTGTACCTGCACATGCATGGCTATTGCCTGCTGTTCCCAAACTTCAAACTCCCTGCAAATCACTGCGTTCCTCGATCACGCCCCTGGGATGCCACGTTACCTTCTGTAGCCCTTCAGCCCCTCGTCAGAGGGTTGTTTTTCGTGGCTTATTTTAGGCCTGACCTTGCAATTCCTGATACTATGAGCTTCAGCTTCCTGAGCTGCTCTCAGGACTGGGCTCTGTAGTGACAAGGTTTGTCTCCTGGATTTCACTTTCTGTTCCCACAGGCTGTAGCCACCATTCTGTAGGACAAATGAGTTACCGGTAACTGGGAGCCTCTTGGTTTAAGAGCAGTTAAGAGCATTAGAGTAGATCACCATGGACCTCACTAATGAATTTTGTAATTGCAGTAAATGAGACTTTTCTATCTTCCCACTCCTGCCATTGACAGATGAAAGTTTTAATAACATTTAGACCTCGTACTCTCTCCAGGCACTTGGTGTGACGCCCTTCCTCTGCGTGGTGCAGCAGTGAAGCACAGACAGACTTCCTGCACATCTCTGCTTCGTTGCTGCTGTGACAGGGAAGCGTCCCTCATCCGAAAATCATCTCATGTACATTCACGGTTGGCATCTGCTTGATCTTTAACTACGGGTACAACTTGTCCCTGCCAAGTGAAGGTTTGCTGGCCTCATAGCAGAGGACCTGTGTTGCTGGAGAGCTGTCACTGGGAAGGACACCTTCCCCACCGCTGTGTCCAGGTGGGCCTGCGCAGAGGTGCCCAAACGCGGGGAAAGATGTCCCCCTTAAAAACACATCCTTTCCTGTGGCCACCACGTGTGTGTGTGTAACAGGTGCTGTTTCAGTGCATCACTTAACTGCCTGGAAAAGATGGTGTGTTTTGGGGGTCATGCCATCTTGTGAGTGACCGGGGCCTGGAAGATGCTGGTGGAGTTCTGCCCCACTCGCCTCTCTGTGCTGCTGTTGCTCTTCTGGCTCTTTGCTTTGACTGTCCCGTTGTGACACGTGAGGGGCAGAGGTGGGCTTTTGCAAAGTGCTCCAACAAGTCTTGGATGCCATTAGAGATGGGAAATGCTCTCGCTCTTGTTTTCCAGGGATCCTACACCAGGTCTCTTATGGGGCTTGCTCGGTGGCTCTGGCAGTGCAGAGCAATCAATGCTCAAGAAGCAGTTCCTAAAATGCACCCAGTCAGTGTGTCTTGTGGGTGACAGATGTTCCTGCTGGTAAGCATCAACCACTACTTGAGATTAGGGCTCCAATTAGAACTGAGTTCAGTGGAGGGCAGAGAGGGACCTTACCGCAGCAGCCAGGATCAAAGGAAGATCCCTTTCCCTCCAGAGATGTCTGGTTCCTGTCTGCCAGCTGTTGTTGCGGGTGGCACATGGGAAAGCTCTGTCCTTCCACCTGAGGAGGTAAGAACAGCCCTTGCAGAAGGTGGAGCAGGTGCTCAGTGCTGTCAGAAGAGGAGCTGAGAAACCACTGAATTAGATCTGCATCACTGAGGGCAAGTTCAGACAGTGGGAAGGAGGAGCAGGATGCTCTTTTAGACTGTGCTCAGCTGAAGTGTGCATGAATCACTTCACATCCCCCCAAGTCCTCCTTTCTCTGGTAGATTATGTTGTTCTTCTAATGTCTGTGGACTTTTGCATGCCTCTCTGGATGCCTGAGCTTCCTTGAGACATGGTGCTGATGGGCAGGATGAGGACTGATTCCTCTGTGGGTGTCTGAACTCCTTTCTTTACTCCTTTTCTGCCTTGTATGAGCTGGGATCGCTTAGTCCAAGGAGATCGGAGCTCCTCTCCCTTCGCCCACTGTGTGTCCCAAGAGAGAGATGGAGACCCTGCCCTGTAGCGTGGGCTGAGACCTGCCTCCTGCTTTGCACTAGGCAGGAAAAGCCCCAGGGTTTGTGAGCGGGGCTGCTCCCAGAGCTGGTACGTGGCCTGTGGCTCCGGGGCCCAGGTGGTGGCCGCAGGTGGCTGGCTCACATGAGCTGCAGCTGGCCCAGCCTGGGGGGGCTGCCGGGGCACAGCTGGAGGGAGACCACGAAATTGCATGTGGCCCTGGGTGGCACCTTGCCCTGGGTGCCAGCAAGCTGCGATTCCCTTGGTGTGGGCTCCAGTCTTGGCAGAGAGGGTAACCCGGCACATCGCCCAAGTCTGGACCGCTGTGGAGCAGGACACTGAGCTGGCAAACCCACTGTCCCATTCAGCCATGCCACTTTGGGCTGTGCGGGGGGGGGTTTGGGATATGGCAGGGGGAAGTCTGGCTGCACAGGAACGGAGAAGCTCAGCAAGGCATAGGGTGTGTTAGAGCTGGTGGGGCAGACACCAGGCTTGCCTGGTACCACGCGTGTCCCTCCTGTAAAAGCTGCCTGTCGTATTTGCATGGAACCAAGAAGGTGTCTGTCAGTGATTTAAAAAACCCTGAAAACAAACAAAAAAATCAAGTGCTTTTTGTATGAAGCCAGATTTGACAAAGAGGTTGAGTGAGCACAGGATGGGGGAGGAGGGGAGAGAGAGGGCTGCAGTGGTGACAGGGAAGGAATGGAGGTGGATCTGCAGGCACTGCAGAACTGCGTCCCACTGCTTTTTTCTCCCTCCCACTCCTTGAGAAATGACAGTGTGAAAGCCTCAGGCAAGGTGAGTTCCTGTGACACCGGGGAGGTGTCAGAGCTGCCCTGCGTACAGGTGTTTGGCCCATCCATCAACCAGGTCTCCAGAAGGACAGACAGGGGAACAAGTGTGGTGAAGCCAAGTGCACGCTTCAGATGGTTGGGGTTAGGATTTTTTTTGGCACCTTGTAGAAATAAGATGTCTCATAACCCGCTCCCTGGTTCAGTGCTGTTCACAATGGGGGCCACATGCTGTGGAAATACCTCAAGCTCCTGAGGGAGGCTGTTGACCACTACAGATGCCATACATCCAGTGCGTGTTGGGAAGAGTTCCTGCACCAACAGCTTCTTACCAGTAAATGTGAAAAAGGAGGAAAAAGTGGATGTACTGAAGAGAAAGGGGAAGAAAGCGCTGAGCGGCCATGGGAGTGGGGGCTGTACCACCTGGGGCGGTTGGTGCCTTTCAGGAGTCCCCCATTCAGCAGTTGCTGCACCACCTTGTAAACCCCCACCTCGACCTTGCTGGAGCTCTGACCCCCAGCTAGGACGGCCTGCGGCAGGGAAAGCTTCAAGCTTCAGCGAGGGTTCTGGGCTGCGCTTGGTCCTTAGTGAGCGATTTGGGGCATCGGCTGAGAAGGCAGGAGTGCTTAACCTGGTAACCCATCCCTGCTGGGTTAACCTAGTGCTTTGTAAGTATTTCTTACGCTTTAGGCTTTTAGCTGACACCCCCCTCCCCCCCCAGCTGATAGCTACTGGAGCATGGTACTAGGAAATATTACTACAGAATACTTTGAATTCACATAGATTTTGTAGAAAAAGAATTTGAGACTTCCCTTTTTTAGAATGAGAAGCACTGCTGTTCTGAGTACAACGGTGTGGCATCTTGTTTGGAATTTCCCTTGCTTTCTATATATACACGCGCAGCGCAGCCACAGGAAATGGAAGTTTAAAAAAATACCACACAGCATAGGTATCTGCCTCTTGAACAAATTTTATTCTTGTAGTCGGTTTTATTATTAGTGAGCACTTAATCCTGAGGCATCGTTTGAGGCTTGCTTTAAAAGATGTGATGTCCTAAATCATTGGAGGGGAAGTAGACATTGCCTTATAAGTCGCAGAGAAGATTTTTAGGCTCTATACTGTTCTAGCTATAGAAGACAGCATTGTTGCTGAGATTCTCTCCCTTGGGGGTTTTTGGGGTAGGGACCAACTTTTGAGGCTTCTCCTAGTTCTATCTTCTGAGATTCAGTGAGTCAGTCTTGCCTACAGCTGCTGTTGTGACTGTGCTAAGGGCCTACTTCTGCGTGGCAACCAGCACAGTTATTAGTAAACAGCATTTAGTTTAAAATCCCAAGCAAAATACTTTATAATTGGGTCCAGGAGTAACAAGAACCAGCTTGCCACCACTTGGAGGACATACGGTCCGAGAACCTTGGTGGTGGTAAGACAGCTGCTCAGGAGCTCGGAGCTTGTCCGGGGCCCGAACTCAGGCTGGTTTGGAGAACAAAACCGAGGGAAAGTAATTTAATGAAGGAGAAATTTTAGAAGGAATGGACTAATGATGAAGGTAATTGGACAAGTACATCTTGGCAGCTCTTAATATGGTAAGACACATTGCTACAAGCCCTGGAAGAGAGGGTTCTCCTGCCTCCTCCCAGCCTCCCTGGACATACAGAGGTACGTGTATTACACGCCTCTCCAGTGTGGGCCTTGTCCGCCCCCCCACCCCCAGCAGTGAGAGATTTACAGAAGCCTAAACAGGCGTTAATTTTGCCTGAGAACAGGCTTCAGTTATTTATCTTGGATGCCTTTTGTTACCAATACAGCAAATAAGGAACCAAGCCCCATATGGTCACAGTTTTTCTGTATGGTTTCAAGAGTCTCCTGAGTGAGAACTTGTTTCTGCAGGTCTACAGATGCTGTGTGCTTCAGTGATCAAGTGTGGTACAAATGGATATTGAAAGTTCATAAAGTTTGTGCTGCTGAAGTTCGTTTTATGCAGTTACTTTCTTAGGCCTTTATTGCTTTGGTTTTGGGAAAGGAGCTGGGCTACTTCTACCATGTAACCAAACTCATTTAACTCATACTTGGATGGCCATCCGAGAGTGAGGTCAGAAGGAGCTTTCCTTAATTTAGAGGGTTCCAAAAATGCTGGGAACTCATGGCTGCTTTCACTTCAATCTTGAAGTGACAGCAGAGCTGACAATTTTGATGCATTCTGGTCTACAGGTTGAGGAACCCAAACTGTGAATGTAGGTTGTGGTGGCACTAATTGCTTGGGATGCCTTGACATGTGTGCTCTGCCTGGTGAGGGGAGGGCCAGAAAAGAAGTTGTACTCTTTCTTCAAGAGATCTACCAGGGACTTTGGAGTAAAAGTCAAAGCACTGGGTAGTAGACAAGTTTTCTTGGGAGGAATAGGTTGTGTCCTACAATCTGAAACAAACATTTGCATCTAAGACACTGGTAGTTCTTCATAGGGTGTGTAACTGGCTTCTTGGTTAAGACAAGAAAGAAATAGGTAAGACTTAACCATCCGGAAAGAAAAAAAAGTCAGTAGGAAATGGTAAAATAAAATAGCTCTGAAGTGAGGTAGTTTCATACTGAAAAACAGCAGATCTGTCCTAGATTTTTGCCACACAGATTCAAATTCCAGTCGGTTATTCATAGCTTTAGGTGGTAGCTGTAATCCGTGCTTGGCCTGTAACTTCACCTGTTCGTGTCTGTTGGTCCAGTGTGGTCCTTCACGGAGATCTCCCCAGCTCCCAGCAGTGAAGTGCCCTCCTCTGCTCTGGCAAGGGGACTAATTCACAGATCTTAAACCCATAAGAATATGTACTGCTAACTTCCGTGCACTACAGACTCTTATCTCATTCTTGCATCTATTTCTAATAGTTGTGTGTCAGTCTGTCCAACCGTACCCACAGGGATTAACACAAGTAGAAACCTAGAGCAGATTTGAGTTTCTGATTGATGTATATTAAAGCAGCGCTCGTCTCAATGCAATAAACAATGCACTGCCAAGATCCAACTTACTTTATTGTGTTTGTAACTATCTTGTAATGTGAATGACTAAAAAAATAGGTCCATATTCTACTGTAGCAATCACTGGCAATATAGTACCGGTGTACACCGAAGCTGTAAACAAGGTTTGTCTAATGAGAACAGTCAGAAAAAGTAAGATTAGCTTATGCCACAGGAAGTTTAATCGTAAGTTTCTCAGCCTGCGTTGTGTGGGCTGCATCGGGTCTCCAAGACCTTAAAGGCGACGTGTAAAATGGTCACTAAAAAAAAGAAAAATCTGTGCATGTTGTGTTGGGAAAAACAAGCCAGTAATCACTCACAGGTTGGCAAGCAATTCAAGATTAGATTAATAAGAACCACTGCCCCCGCACACTGCAGGCAATGCAGCGGTTTGGTAACAGCCCACCTAAGGCAGCACTGGCATAAACCATCATCTTTCTTTGGGGCTGTAACGGGATCACAAAAAGGACGTATCAAGGGAAACATCCACAATCCTCCTCAAGTGTGGTACTGGGCAAGAAGCAAAGCAGAGGACAGGAGTGTTGTTACACAAAGTACGTTTTCTTCAATTACGAAAGGTCACGATTGTACTAGACCTGTACTTTGTATCCCATCCTTAACTCTAGCCCTTGCATGCCAAGAAACACCCAGAGCCAAGGCTGGAAAAACCTGTGTCCTGTTAACATTTGTACACTTTAACTTCTGATACTTCTTCCCAAAACGGTCCCCTACTCTTTGCTGAAGGCACCTCCAGTGTGGATGGGATAAGAAGTTTAAGCTAGCATTGGCATCATCACAGATGTGTGGCAGGGTAACGTGTTAAATGTGCTCTTGTGTGTCTGAAAGGTCATTCTTCATCTCCTCAATGAGGAATGACGTTTCAACATATATGAAAATAGTATGAGACACCGGTTATCACTGAAGCAATGAAATAACTCATATCTGAAACCATGACATCTAGTCAGCCCTTAGAATAGTTACCGGGACTATTTCACATTTAAATACTTCCACTGAAAGAGAAATTTTTTGACCACTTTACTAATGTAGTAAAGCTTTTATTATAAAAATAATCCTTAGGAAAATAGGAATACAATGAATAATTACAAAAATACACATTTACTAATGTGTAAAATAGTTACAGCACAGAAAAAATAAATATCCCTGTACATTGTTTCTGTGCAAAAAGACAGGCTAGTTTTAGTCAATAACCAGCCCTTCACTTCTCCTGATTTCAGTTGGACACAAGGATTTTCAGATGAGATGTCTGAAAGTTCAGCCTCAATAGACAAGAAAATACTTTCGCTTTTAATCCAGATAAAGCACAGTACGACTTTTCCCTATCTTCTGCCAAAATGCTCTTCCCCCATTCTTCAGCCTACATTTTCAGAAGAGGAGGAAAACTTCAAGTTCAGTTATTTTTTTCACAAGCCTTCAGACTGCTGTAAAGAATTAGACTCAAACACGAGTCAGGCTGCACCCTGAAGCTAACTACCACTGACAGTTTCAGTTTAGTTTGTAGCAGAATTTGCATTACACTTGCCTTCCTTGTAGTTGCCAAAAATAATTCTTCATAAAACCACTTTGCTTTGTCTTGAAGTCTTTCATACAGTCCAAGAGAAGGTAAAATCAAGTAAGAGGTAGATGCTGTTCATCCTAATTCCTAAGAGCTGTCCATTTGAATTACTCTGGTTTAGGACTGTAGGAGATATGCACAGAGCAAAGTTTTACTGTCTATAAAGTAGTGATTGACTTACACACCTCACATCACATGGTCACTGACAACATTCAGCAACATGCTTGAGGAATTCATCGCTGAGTTCATCACTGAAAAATCTCATACAGTGAGGGCATCTAAGTTCACCCTGTGCCCTGCCCTCGGATCCTGAGTTTCCATTGTCCGCAGGAGGAGAAGCTTGTTCAGACTGTGAAGAAGTTCTTCTCATGCCTGGTTGGCCTGGGCTATTGCCTCGTAGATGTTCGACATTTGTCTGTACATACATACGATTTTGGTTACCAGTGTGAACTCTGAAATGACTACTTGTGTCTTTTAAGTCCTAGAAAGAGAAAGAAGAGCTCTTGAAAAAGATGCAGTAAAAAGACATTCTTTAACTGAATATTTTAACACCTTTATCTGAAACACTGCTCGTGTTTTTATCAGAAGACTTGTAAATAAAATACGCATCAGTTTTTGCAGTTTTATTAATAATAGAAGGCTTGTAGAAAACAGAATATAGCCAGTGTGCTACTTTAAAGATACCACTGTTACAAGAGTTGTGGTTGTCCTTCTCTTCCTTCTAAGAATTTGCCCTTACTATGTTGATACAAAACAGAAGGGAAATGAACTGGGAAGGGCTATTACATGTGTATTGAGAAGCATCTCCACCAGAACTGACTATCAAATAATGTAAGTTTTTGATAGGTGCACTGAGCTGAAATGGTTTTAGAAGTATTAAGATTTTGGTTTTAAATATATTTAAAAGTATATTTTAGTCCTGAATCACATTAACATGCTTTAATTGAAAAAGCAGCACATGGCTTTCTTACGCGTCGTCTTGTTAGCTGGTGTTGCAGACATTCAACTTCTGCCTGAAGCTCTTGTATTTTACTCTGTGCTCGTTCTCTGTCTGATCTCTCAGATGTGAAATCATCTTTATAAACTAGGACCTGAAAAAAAATTATTATGTTAACATTTTATAAATCAGAGCACTGGCAGGTTAGATTAAAAAATTGAGGCTGTGATTCCTTTGTTTTTAAATACCATTCCTAGAATCTCAATATTATCTTCTTTATCATATCTCTACTTTGAAGGTATTTGCAGTTCTTCTTCAGATTGTTTGTGTTTTGAATTAAAGCCAGCAGAACTACATGCAATTCTTTTAGTGAGTTTCCTTTAAATCTATGTCGTTAGCTATCTGTGTAGCCAAATGTGCCAAGAAAAGTGGCAAATGTCAAAAGAAATAATTTCATTTTCCCCCCTTGGACTTCAGTGGTCTGGGGAGAAAGTAAGTATTCCCGCCTCTAGGAAAAATACTTAATCACCTGTTGCTCCAGCATTTGTATGCGCTCATTATCTCTTTCACTAGCCTTCTTCACATCTTCTAATTCTCTCTTGGTTTTTATGCATTCATTCATTTTTTCTTCCAGTAGCTTGTTTAACCGGAATATCTCCTTGTGCATCAGGTCAGAATTCTTTTGTGCTGAAGTTAAACCGTGCTGCTGCTCCAGTTGTGACTTCATCTCTTTTAGCTGCAAGTGGAGTCGCTTCACGTACTCATCCCTGCTCGCATCGTATTTCTGCCATTTTGCATTTAAGTCTTCCACCTGAAAGATTACCCAGGAGAGTCGTGAAGAACACGTGAAGACACAAACATGAAGACACAAACTTCCAGGCTTTTATAGACTGTCATATGCGCAGGACCACAATTCTCTAAGAGATAAATACAATATGCTGACCCAACGGCTGAGTGTGGATAAGCCACTTTACAGAGGAGCAGACAATTAACATGCCATAAGTCAGACTCTTCATGGGTGGCCTTCCCCATCCACCAATCTACAGGGACAGTATTAAGTAATATGGAATGGGTGGGGTGGGCGGTCACCCTGGGCCTAGTGCTGTTCTCCTGGGGTGGAAGGAACACAAAAATGTTCTTCTGCAGTGTGTTTTTAACAACAAAACCCCAATACGTTATAAACAAGTTGTTCTTAGGCATGGGAACAAAGACTCTGTGCCATGTTGAAAGGACTAAGAAAAATTTCAGGCTCGCATTAACCTGCCATTTAATTAGATTAACCAGGCCTTACCTATTCTAAATTTACTGTAATTCAAAATACTTAATCAAATCATAATCTTGTACAGAATGAAAGTACTCACGTGAGCTACTTTTTGTTTTAACATCCTGTTTTCATCTTGTAGGTTGCAGATAAGAACTTGAAGTGAAGTTGCGTTGTCTAAAAGCTGTAATTTTCAGATAAAGGAACTGTTACTTTAACATAAAAATCCCAAATGCTCCTTAGTTATGCTGTTGAACTGTAAGTAATCTTTCTTTTTTAATTCCTCTAAAACTATTTGCTATCAATGAAACACATACATCTAGGTCTACTTATTTCTATATAGTATATCTCTAAATACTAGTAGTATAGTCTACAGCTTTTATTATTAATAATTAACAATTATTAAGCTTAACAATTTACATGAACTCCTTGGAAACTCCTTGTTTGGAGTGGGGGGATGCATGACAAAGATCCAGATATGCCTTCATCTTGCTTTGTTATTCCTGTCAATTTTGACCAGTACTAGGAAGAAATTACTGAGGGAAAAAAAACCCTGCTTGCTAAATAATTGACTAAAATGATACCTCTTTTTTTACAGTTGTGACATCTGCTTAAAAAAACCCCGGTGTACATGAGTAATATAGAACACTTTTGTACAAAATTCCCTAGAATCAGCTAGTAATTGCATCTGAAATTTCTCTTCTTCAACAGGGAAGTCCCCGCTGTACAAGGTTAGCTACTTATTACATGTATCAAAGTCAATCAAGTTTCCTGTCTATCAATTATATGTAAAACACGATAATACTAAATGCTTCAAGTCCCTTTTAATGTCCTTTTCTATCTAGTCAACCTCTAACTATTTCTTACAGGTAACTTCAAATTTTTTTTCAGAAATGCCCCCAGGATGTTTTACAAAGTAGCAGTGAGCCTGTGTAAAGTTTATCATAAAAGCAGAACGAGTGGTCATGTGAAGCACGGCCTTACCACTACGTAGCAGTAACAGCACAAGACAAAATTATTCTTTTTTTGTGAGAACTGGCTGTAGCGTCCTACTCAATATTCTGACCTGTTACTGGAGGCAGCACCTCTACTGTTATTTCCTTATGGTATTATCATGAATTACCTAACGACTCTGAACCACCATGACTTCTGGAACAACAGCGCAACATGATCTACCTCTACCCTACGCTGAAAAGCTTCAGCTAAAGGTGATGATGCGGCAAAGCCACGCAGCTGTTAGCGAAGTACACCAAAATCCAGGTGTTTCTTTGTGCCCCTCAGCAGCGTTTCTGCCACCTTCCTACCATGAAGCAATTTTTCTAAACATCGCTGCTGGAGAGAAACATCGCCTTGCACTGCAAGGCCGAGGGGAACCCCGGAGCAAAAAAGAAAAAGTAAGATGCCTTGACTCATTCTTCCCTAACCAACTTTCTGTAGGTCTGTACTACGTGTGCAAAGCCAAATCCTGATCCGAGAAGACCACATGCTACAGAGTTCTTAATATAAATACTACTTTAAAAAACGTCTGCTTTGTTTTGTGATTTAGATGCTTAAACAAAGTCATCAGGAGATACCACCTTCAAAAGCACAGCACCATCTAGTGATGCACAGACATACGCTGCAGTTTAAAGAAGGTGCTGTCTCCTGTGTACACAGGGAAGAATTGTTATCAGGGAATTGCTGAGGGTGGAAGGATCTCGAGATCCTCCCCTCTCCAAAAAAAAGCCTCTGATGATAATGTGAGACAGCTAAAATGCAAGTGATTGACAACTGCTTCAATCCTAAATTTTATTTAGAGCTTGCTACGGTATTCTTTTCACTCTATGCAAAATTATTTAAATTACTACTCCCCAGTTACAACTATCATATTGTAATTAAGAAGCTAGTAAGACTTTAAAGGAGCATAGCGGCAGTAAGTATACCTGATTAGATCTTTCAGTAGGTATCTGGCCATCCGAATTCCCCTTCTCTTTTCTTTGCTTCTCTTCTAGACATTTTGCCAGATGTTGACACATTTCTGCTGTGGCTGCTAATTTGCGTTGAAGTTGGTGCGTTTCGTCAGTGAGTGAACGGCACAAAACATCGCTGGTGGCCTGGGCCTTCTCTCTCTCTGCCAAGCTCTTCTGAAGTCGTAGAATTTCTCTCTCCTTTTCATAGGGAGGCTGATTTATTATCTGCTGTATCTCTCCATTTTTCTCCTCTAGTTGCTGATTCAGCTTCTGCACTTCCTAAACATAAGGGGAAGGGGAAGTTATTTAAAAGCAAGGAGAACTCAAAAGCCAAAATATTCCTAAAACCAAATTTTGTATTGCAGTGATTCCATATTGCTCCTATACTCACTGAAAAGTACTTAAAGTAAAATAAATCCAATTCATTTCTAACTCGCTCGACCTTGGAACTGACTGGTCAGGCAACCAAAATCAAGAACTGCTCACACAGCTATTCAAGCACTTTCTGGTCAGTGGAGTGAAGAAATTGGAAACAACAAGCAAAAATTCAGGAAGATTTTATGAAAAGATACACAGAAGCAACAAGCTAAACATGGAACTTACAAGAAACAACATAGTTTAAAAGGAACAGCTATGGAGACTGAGAAATGCTTACTGGTCCTACAACCTAAATTACCAGTTTGTAGAGATTTTCCTAAAAAAAAAAAAAAACCAAAAAAAAAAAAAACACCACCAAAAAAAGGAACTGGAAAGTTGTCTTATCAAAAAGCAGTGATTGCCTGGCACTGTCACCAGGACAGAGCAGAGGGAGCATACACAGCAACCTTCCCACCTAGGAAAGCATGAGTGGTAAGGACAAGCAAACAGAAAATGAAATCTGTGTGGCAGCAACGACAGTGGTTTGGCCATAACCGACTCTCCAGGGTAGGCAAGGGGGGTCTGACATTCTCGTAAGAAACGCTGTATCTCGTTGCTGCATGTTCTTGTTGAATTGGAACCTCTGTGGGATCATCCACACTGTATTAAAGTCAGTGCCTCTGCAGGTGTTCTGAGAAGGCAGAAGTTCGCTTTGCTGACTGGGGTACAACCACTCTGTAGTACCATGCACCTGGAGTATGCTGCTCCTGACACTGTGAAAACCAGATTGTGCTTGATATCCTCAAAAAGTAGCAGGTGCTGGCAGCAGAAACCTCTGCAGCATTGCTCCTCCAGAATCAACAATGCCCTGGATGCCAGCATAGACCATAAGAGGTACAAGCTTCGCTGTACCCTTCCAGTTCTTGAGGAGTGTTAACGGAGCTGTAAATCACAGGGAGCACTCCTCTTTGCCAGCACGCAGACCTCTGACTTCACAAAATGTCTCTTGTTGTTGCTGTTATTTTTAGTGGCAATGACTTCAGTGTTTCTGGGTATAAAACACTTAATTCTAGAAAGAGTAAAATTAATATCTAACTTAGAGAAATAGCACTTGTTCTTATTACTGACTTTTAAATTCTTTAGCATCATGCTAAATTTCACCCTTGCTATAGGTTAAAGACATTCAGCATCAGACTTTGAAACATTTTCAGATACCACAGGTTTGTCATCTGTCTGCAAAGTGTCAGTAAGATCATCTCTTTTATTACAAATTTCCAAACTTGAACTTATTTAAATGTATTTTAGGTGAGTGTCATATATGGAAAATGTTTTGTATAAGCATTAGGTCAAGAGATTACTTATGACAAAAATACTTGTTTCAATTTTAAGCACTACTCCTCGGTTTGGAAATTCCTTTATGCAACTTCATATAGAAAGAAATGCTTTACAATTCTTCAAGTATTTCAGCCTGAACATGGGAAAGTCTTAATGACAGTAATAAAAACAGCAGTTGTGGCGGATGGGAGGGGAGCAGTTTTGAGACTCCTTTTTTTTTTCCTATCATAAAAGATACAGATTTCCCTAACCTATCTCTTGTCAATCCAGACTTGTCAGTACTTGGTACTTCTCCAAGTATTAACCTGCTGCCTTAATGTCAATGTTTTTTTCTGTATTAAGTGCACCATAAAAAAAAAAAACTAACAAAAAACCCACCAACACTTTCACAGAAAAAGTGGTGGCATCAGTTGTTTGTCTCACATAACAAAACTGTTGCATCTGATAATGAAGACCCTCCTCTTTAAGTAACATAGAACTTTGAAATTTAGGGTTTTTTACTATTTTTCCTTCTCCTTGTGCCAACAGTTGTTTGAAGACATGATAATGCCGCACTAAAGTTTTGGGTTAGGATGTTACGGTTTCCCTTCATGGACTTAATGCAGTGGGCACTACTGCTGGGTACAGCCGGACAGGCTGCTTTGGGCACAGCCCTGCTCCGGGCAGACAGCGGCACAGCAGGGCCTGTCAAACGCACCAGCACTGCACTGCGGGGGTCGAAACACTTGTTCTCTTCTCAGGGCCGGGCCCCCACCAGCTCGCCGGGCCCCCTGGGCACATCACTTAAACCACCCTGTCAGCACTGATGCTTGCACACCCCCATCTGCTTCCACAGACGCGAGGGAGCAGTCTGAATGCAAAACGTCTGCAGTCCTCCATCCAAGACAACCATGTGCTGGGCTTACTAAGCTTAAATTACTCATTTTTTCTAGATACGAGCGCGGAACCACGGCTGCCGCGGTGGGTGCTGCTGCCCCTTCCCGGGTGTCCACGCACCCTTCCGCCCAGGGCGGCGAGGCGCTGCCTGGCGGCTCTCTTTGGAGGGCGGTCGCGGTTTTACCTGGCTCAGAGCTTCCACTCTTCGCGCCGAGAGTCGCTCGCTGTCCCGGAGCTGCTCCCTGGCCTGGCCCAGCTGCTCCAGCAGGCTCTCCACCAGCGAGTGGGCCGGCTCCGAGCCCGCCTCGCCGCCCGCCGGCGGCGGCAGCTGCTGCTGCCGGGCCAGGCTGCTCCGCAGCTCCCGGATCGTGGCCTCCTTGGCAGCCAGCTGCAGCTGGAGGTGCTTCAGTTGCTGAGCAGATTCGTGGTACAAGGTGCAGAGCGCGTTGTACCGAGGCACTTTGTTCTTCAAACTCCTGTTTTCCCGGTGCAGCTTCTCCAGCGTCTCCTCCACCTGTCTGAAGCGGGCCACCAAGGGCTCTGTACTGCTACCCTCGCTTACCGAGCACATGGCCGGGGAAGGTGAACCGCGGTCCCGCTGCTGCCCCTTCTCGCTCTTCTCCAGGGCCAGCACTAATCTGGCCAGGTGCATATAAATCCGAGGCGAGGCCAGGCAGGGCCGCGGCGGCGGCTGTTGCTCTTGCTGCTGTTTCGCAGTTCCGCCTTCGCCGCCGGGGAGGAGGGTGGCCGCTCTCCTTTAAGGGCTCGCAAGACCCGCCTGTTGCCCTTCCTCTCCGCTTTCCTACGGCGTAAGCCGGGCAGGGCCGCGCTCCGCCTCTGCGGAGGGGGGAACCCCGCCGTGGGGGAGGGCAGCGCGCTCCCCCGCAACCAGCGCGGGAGCTGGCCTCGGGGACAAGGCTGGCCGGGGAACCCCGGCGAGGGGTGAAGACCGGGGAAAGGCGACCGGGGGCTGTGCTGCGCGGGGGGCAGCGGGAGCGGGCTGAAACCTGGGGGCGAGGGGCTGCTGATGGGGCGGGGGAAGTCCGGGCCGACGAAGGGGCCGCTGGGGGCAGGTGGCAGAGCTGTGTGAGGGGGGCGGCTGCCGAAGGA
>VWZZ01000794.1:87998-131647 GCA_013399095.1 Psophia crepitans | reverse complement strand
GTCTTATGAGGAGCAGCTGAGGGAACTGGGACTGTTTAGTCTGAAGAAGAGGAGGCTCAGGGCAGACCTTATTGCCCTCTACAACTACCTGAAAGGGAGTTGTGATGAGCTGGGGGTCGGCCTCTTCTCACAGATAACTAGTGACAGGACTAGGGGGAACGACTGCAAGTTGTGCCAGGGGAGGTTCAGGTTGGAGATGAGAAATTTTTTCTCTGGAAGGGTGGTTGGGCATGGAACGGGTTGCCCAGGGAGGTGGTGGAGTCACCATCCCTGCAGGTGTTTAAGGAAAGGTTGGATGTGGTACTTAGGGACATGGTTTAGCGGTTAATAGGTGGGGGGGGGTCGTTGGACTAGATGATCCTTGAGGTCTCTTCCAACCTTAATGATTCTATGATCAGCTAGTGTTTATACCCTCAGGATTGCACATGGGGGTATACAGAGTTGGTGAGAGTAAAACCAGCTGCCTGGCCCTGAGCAAACAGACCTGTCAGCCATCCCTGTGGTGGATAACTTTTGTTAGCAGCATAGCGATACGACCTGTTGAGCAAGAATACAGCTATTCGAGAATTTACGCTGGTATAGTGGTTCTCATAACAGGAAGGCAGTATGGTAAGCTGGAGTGATGTGAAATATGTTTTGGATTGGTTTACTTATGTCCACATTATCATACTGGTAGAGTAGGTTGGGAGGAAAAAGCCTTAAACCAGTATAAAGTCTAGGTTACATTTGATTATTGTTTGTAATAACGTTTATTGTGTGTGTCTGTGTATAATAATGTATGTAAGTGCACACGACCTTATTGCACTAGGTTCAGCACAGTTACAGAAGATGTTTCTGGACCAAAAAGCACATTTGTCCAGTTACAAAGCAAATGAACATCACTGCATGCAAGTGTTAGAGGGGGCAAGATGAGAAGATTTTAGTCAGCATGAAAGAGAGCAGCCTCCTGTGTTGGCACCTTAACTACTTGTAGGGATTGGGTAAAAAGATACAGCAATGAAGAATTTGTGTGGAGAATTTACGGGAACCAGAACATGATGAAAGGGGAAGGTCCTGAACTTCAAAGTTGAGACACTCGGTCCACCGGTGATGGGTCAGAAGCCTCCTGGTACTGGTGTGGGTGAAATGCAAGATACAACATTTCAGCCTTTCATAAAGACAGTGGGTGTAAGTTGAAAAGAGAGGCTACAATCAAAACTATTCCCTGTAATGGTAATCAAACACTGCTTTGAGCAGGAGTTTGGGCTAGAGACCTCCTGATGTCCCTCCCAGTGTGAATCATCCTACGACTCAATTCAGTTTTCAAGGTGTAAAGTCGTCATTTTGTCACCTCAATTATGCTGGAAAGTGTTATCTGAAAAATTAGGAGTGATATATTCAAAATAGCCTATTAGTTTAGATATTTCTAAAAATGTAACTGAATTTTATGTGCATAAAAGATCCTATGTGACAGAAAAGGGTAAATCGCCTAAGGTACAGGTCTGTGGTGTCTTTGCTGTTTCATCTTATAAATAATGTAAATACTCCATGATTAAGGACCATAAAAAAAATCTGTGTGAAAGTTGAGGGAATACAATTTTTACTTGTACAGAGTTACATCCAACAACCTTAAGGCTCTAGTTATGCTGTGAAGAAAGTGAAGTCCATTCTTTAAGATACCCATGATTTATTGTTTTCATATACATTAGTAGGAAAAGAGAAAAAACTACACAGACTTCATTTTATACTTTCAGCATTGTTGTGACACCATCAGAGCTAAGTGAAAAGTTTGGCGCATGATTGCTTTTGCTGGCTGTCAAATATTCTGTAGAAGCATATGACGAATTCAGCCCTAGTAATGGAGAAATCTGATTTCTGCCCAATTCACATAGCAAATGGCAAGGGAACTCGGAAATCCTGTGTCTGCAGATGGGGCAGTGATGTCCTTAGGCATTTAGTTAGCTATCAAACAGAATACTTTATAATACAGTTCTATTTGTAGAATCATGGAATTACAGAATGGTTTAGGTTGGAGGGCATCTTCAAGATCACCTAGTTCCAAAGCCCTGCCATGGGCAAGGACACTCTCCACTAGACCAGGGTGCCCAAAGCCCCATCCAGCCTGGCCTTGAACACTGGGGCATCCACAGCTTCTCTGGGCAACCTGTTCCAGGGCCTCACCACCCTCACAGCAAAGAATTTCTCCCTAATATCTAAATTTCCCCTCCTTCAGCTTAAAGCCATTCCCTCTTGTATCATTACGTGCCTGTGTAAAAAGTCCCTCTCTAGCTTTCTCGTGGTATTGTATCAGTGTATTAAAATCAAGCATTGCATCTGATGACTGAAAATTTGGTATTAGTAGTGCTCTGGATAAAGCCAGCACTCCCCCGAGGAAAACACCACTGACTTAAGGGAAATTTGACCTGTGTAAGTCTTGAGTAAGAAACTGATCCCATATGTTCTCGGGAATGCCCTTAGATGACTGTCTCCTTTTGTCAGTTCTGAAATATGGAGGAATTCCAGGGAATTCAGTAAGAGAAGCTAGTGCCAGAGAATGAGTCACTTCATAAGACGTGTTTCTTAGCGTACCTGGTTTTTCCTGGATTGCCTCTCGTGTGCTGTTCATCAGATTTGCTGATAAAGCAGCTGCTCTGTGGAGCGGCATGTTTGTCCTTTTTTGGTTTTTGACAGTCTTAACAGTCTCAACTTGAAATGTAAATTGAAGTTCACTTTAACTCTTTCTCAGTAGAAGACGTAACAGGATATTAAAGCCACGTGAGAAAAATTTAACCTCAGGTTAGGTTTTGTTAAATCTTAGAAGTTATTTTGAATAAGAAATTCTATTCACATCGCAACCAACTATTATAATGTGTGAGAAGCATCATACAGTGTGAGAACAAAAGTGAGTAGATACTACCTAGAAACAAAAAGGAGATGAAGCAGATCTTGGGAAAGGTGAACTGTATAATTAGATTAAGTGTGCATAGGCACAGATGTATTTAAAAATTCGTTTTAAAAACCTAATTTGTAGAGTTGGTAAGAATAATGCCTCTGAACCTGCTAGCTGTATCTCTGTAACATTAGTGCAAATTACACAAGAATGAGTTTCTATATGCAAAAGCATAATTCTGTGTGGACAAGGCTATGAAACATATTTGGGGGGGTTCTGTCATAGTGACGTATGCTCAATTCATAAGAAACTGGTTTTTTACCTGTGAACTCCAGACCCTGTTCAGCCAATCAAACTGTGTTTTTCCCCATTGTCTTAAATCACCACTAATTGTCCTGGGGGCTAAGTCATGACCTCATAACACTTATGGAATGTTCTGTACCTTGACCTGATTTACCTAAGCAGAACTGATTAGGTATTAGTAAGTGATCCTCTTGCTGCTGTAGGCTGAAAAAAACAACAGCAGTTCACACTTCCTTTGGTGTCAACTGTGCAGTGCAAAAGGGAATAAAAGCCAGTAACGGTTTATTTTCCCCAGTGACGTCATCTGATACACTCACCGCTATAGAAGGTGCTCGCCTTAGAGCTTTACGTGCATCTGGGAATCTGATTTTCATGCTGAGCCAAAAGAATGTTTATGCTTCCGTGACTCATAGATCAGCAATAATTATAAGCTGCAGCCGTGTTTACACTTCTTACATGGGAAGGGGTAAACACCCTTTATGTACATTACTGTATTGGATGTTCCGATAGTTTAATGTTCTACATATTTTACAGTTGGAATGGCAAGCTCATTGAGAGGTTAGCTCAAGGGCATTCAGAATTCCCAACACTGGGTGTCCTCGTTGCTATGACATATAGATGTAGTCGTCTCTCTGCATTGAGGCTCTGATTTGGATCACAACATTCCTCTTTCGGTCTTGTTTTCCATTTATAAACATAAAAATATTTAGTGTGGTTAGGAGAAGTAGAATGGTTTTTATTTATTTCTAATGTAAGCTTTTCCCCCACTTTTTTTTTTTCTTTTCACGGTTTGAACTTTGGAGGATGTCAAAACCACAAGTGTTTTGATGCGTAGGGTAGAGTCCCAGGACCTGTGTTCTAAATCACAGAAACCAGAATGAAGTCATGAGGTTGGTCAGATCCAAATCAGTCCTCTTGTTTTTCCCTAAGAAGTGTTTCCTTCACATTTGTTTGGACTAAGATGGTTTGGTCTCATCTCTATAGCTGTTGGGAGATAAGCAGGATATACACTTGTGTGTATCTCTCACAAGTCTTTTGACCATGTCAGGTCTTTATCCAGGCAACAGGCTTCTGTTCTGCCTTGTTGTTCTTTAATGTTTAGATTCAGGCTCCAATTCACCTTTCTGTGCAGGCTTACTGGATATTGGCTTGGGTTGGAAGGGCCCTTCAAAGATCATCTGGTTCCAACCCTGCTGCTACAGGCAGGGATGCCACCCGCTAGATCAGGTTGACCAGGGCCCCATCCAGCCGGGGCTTGAACAATTCCAGGGATGGGGCCTCCACAGCTTCTCTGGGCAACCTGTGCCAGGGCCTCACCACCCTCACAGGGAAGAATTTCTTTCTAATGTCTAATCTAAATTTCCCCTCTTTTACTTTAAAACCATTGCTCCTTGTCCTATCGTTTACCTGAGTAAAGAGTCCCTCTCCACCCTTTTTATAAGACCCCTTTAAGTATTGAAAGGCCACAATGAGGTCTCCCCAGAGCCTTCTCTTCTCCAGGCTGAACATCCCCAGCTCTCTCAACCTTTCTTCATAGGAGAGGTGCTTCAGCCCTCTGATTATCTTCATGGCCCTCCTCTGGATATTTACCTCCTCCCAGGTATTTAGCCATTTCAGGCCCTGCTTTGGATTCTTCTGGGTATTTTTACTTCTGGCAGGTTTTTTTGTTTGCCCGTGGCACAATGGTACCAGTTCACTGAGTCTGTCCTCATAAACTGGAATTTCTTTCTGTTGCTGATGCTGTCTCTGGATCCAAGAAGTTCAAGCAGTATGCTTGGTTCTTTAGGAAACTCTATCATGACATAACTGATTTTTGAGTGGTAATTTTATTTACAGGAATATAGAAAGCTCTCTGTTGAGCACAAGTTATCAACAATTGGAGACAGTTTTCATGCTCACAGGCTTAGAACACTACAGCTACCACTTCTACTTAGAAGCAAGTTACTTCTTTGAGCTTATAGTTTATAAAACTTACAGGTTTGCCCATGTCTATTTATTCCTGGTGGGCAGTGCTGGATGCGCTGGCTTGTGTTTGTCATAGGACATTTTTCTCTAAAAACTGATGCTTTGAAATACTCAAGGCAAACCTTTTTTTTTTTTTGGGGGGGGGGGGGAGGGGGGTGTTGCAAGAAACACTCCCCAGCTCTGACATTCTTAACATAGGATCCACATTACTAATTCTTTGGGGGCTCTATAGATACTGATTGAATTTTATGCTTTGATTAATAGAGAGTGCTGTGAGTTTTCTCACAGCCAGTTTTAAAGCTAAATTGGGGGCGTGGGGAGAATTATTAAGTATGATTAAATGCATCAAGTTGCAAGCCTGGAAACAAAAGGTTGCAGGTGCAAACCTTTTGTTTGTAGATTTGTTTTGTAAATTAATATTGTGTAATGAAGCTTCCTAATGCAGGCTCCAACATGTCTCTGATCCAGACCACTCATTCTAACTAGAACACCACCACTTTGCACATTTCTAATCTTTAGGTTTTCTGACCTAGACATCAAACAGACCTCTAGAGTTTGATGAGAGTAGAGTTTGATTTAAATGTGTTAATTTAAGTGTTTGTGTTTAAAGGATGATTGGGAGAGGTAATTTCTTAAGACTTCTGGGAACCTCAAAACAAATCACAGTCAAGTAGAAATTCTATATATATGAGGAGATAGGAAATATTGGAGGCTTCTTAGCATGTCCTTGGTACTAGATGGTGAAATAGTTTTCAGAACTAGAATGTTGAAGAAGGGTTGGGAAGAATTAAGTAAATGGAACAAGAAAGTGGAAGTGTCCTTGCCACACCATTGACTCCCCTCCCACACACCATGCCATTTCCACATAAATAACAACACTTCCCAAAGTTCTGATTAGTGTCTGGTTGAGAGGCAAGAAATGGCATGGTAATGTTCCTCGGGAGCTCTGTTTGTCAAGCAGAATATCCATCAATTGTCCTGGCAGGGCAGGGAAAAGCAGTTTTCAGCAGTTTTAAATTCAAGTCATCAATGTAGTCTTCTGTAGAGTGAAGTGAAGAAATAATGCCATACAGATACCAAGTGTTAAAAACTTCAGCTCTTGTTTGAATATATTTTTGTTATAAGCAAGAGCAAGCGTATGCTTCATTGTAGAAGAGTAGTCTGTCACACTTGAAGTGGATAAGCATGTCTACTCTCAAACAGAGTTCATAGAACATGAAAAAACAGTATTTCCAAGGAGTCTGCATACCAGTATCAGTTCAGCCTTAGCACAATAAATGAGTTTAATGTGGACATGCAGATATGCAGATTGTAGAAGATTAAGTCAGGAATCCATAACATATTTCTTGAAAGCCATAAGTCCTGAAAAAAACTGCTGTGGCTATTTTTCATGGCTAAAGTTGTCTGAAAATATCACTAAGTGGCGCAAGAACTTACATTTGTGGTACAGTGAAATATTCCTGTTTCATCAGGAATAAATCTTTTTGGCTGTAAATGAAATGCTTCCTCTATGCAATAATATTATACTTATGCAATATGTTATGATTGTTGCTGGCTTAATATGCATTTTAGGGCAGATGGCTGGTTGTTTGGCAACACTAATATTCTTTTTGCCCTAAGCTGTAGACGAAGGACCACAGTGAATCCTAGATGTATGGTTTTCATTAAAGTTTCTGCTCAGAACTACTAACATATTTAACTGAATAAATAGAAGGCCACAATCTCATGGATTGAGTTTGAGAATATAATTTGAGGATTGATTGACACTGATTTCTGGTGTCTCTTCCCCTGGGTTTTCTGCTTGACTTTAAGTCTCATAACTTCTGTGTTTGCTTTGCCATTTGAACCCTACAGTAATGATAATAGTGACTTATTGTTGTAGATGGTTTAAAGGCAAAAAGGCTGCAGAATATAAAGTGTTTCGTCTATGGAATGAAGACCGTACTCAGTTTTCACTTATCTTTACTTAATTTTTAGAGAAAATCTCGAAGTTTTGACATAAAACTGGTTAACAGAATGACATCAGTATCTGACCCATTATGACTTTTTTATTGATACACTTATCTGCTTATGACTGAAATGCTTAGAAGTGAGCCGTGAGAAAGCAAACTGGTTTAGGCTTTGCATAAACAAAATAATAAATGGTATCTACACTGGACCATTCTATGTACTGGCTTCTTTGGGAGCTAGTCTTGAGTAAGTCATATTTAGTGTAATTGTGTCATTCCAGTTCAAGTGTGTGGACATGCACAGACACCTTTAAAAGGGCTAGTTTCAGAAACACTGGTTTTGAACTTTAAGGATTTCCACGAAAGTCATGGTTTCCATGTAACTGACTTAGGAAATACGCTTGTATCTCTGAGGACTGGTTGAAATACTGTCCTAGTCTCATATTTACTGAAATGACACTGTTTTAACAAGCTTACAGATGTTGTTACAAGAGAGATGTGGCTTGGAGGGAGAGGGAGTGTTTTTGTCTGGTCCTCTGATGTAGCTGGAAAAAAAACTAGTCCTCCGATTAGTTGGTCTATCTGTCCCTACAAACTTTGCTTCTGTTCTATCTGTAGACCATCACATTTGCACCATCACTACTGTGACTTATAGATAAAACAACTTCTTGTAGTATTTTTTTATCTGATTTCTGAAACTATGGTGATGGCCATTAACTGACCCAATAGCTTAAAAAATGAAACATAATTTCCCTCGTCTCTTTATTTCCTGTGAGCTATCCAGAAAGTGTCTCAGAATGAAAGAAAAGCTATGAATTTGCCAGATAATGAATCCGACTCTTGGTTCATGGTTCTTTCCTGTAGGCAAAATTATAGGTTTCTTGTAAACTTAAAGGAAGTGGAGTGAAGGAGTTCACTTGCGTGATAATGAGAGTAGCCAAATGCTTGATTAGCAGTTGAGAAAACTGTGCTTTGGGCATTATTGATTTTCAGACGTAGTAGAGGAGTGTGGTGGGTTGACCTCAGCTGCGGGTAAGCCCCCACCCAGCCACTCACTCACTCACTCCACCCCCTCAGCAGGACCGGGGAGAGAATCGGAAATGCAGGAAAAACGTGTGGGCTGAGATAAGAACAGTTAAATAAGGGAAGAGGTAAAAAAGAAAAAGCAAGTGAACAATTGATGCAAAGGCGATCGCTCGCCACTCCCCCCAGCAGACTGATAGCCGGCCAGCCTCTGGGTGATGGCTCCTTTCGATACACCACCCACCCCCAGTTTTATTGCTGAGCATGACGTTATATGGCATAGAATATCCCTTTGGTCACTTGGGGTCAGCTGTCCTGGCAGTGTCCCCTCCAAACCTCCTGCGCACTCCCAGACTGCTCCTTGGGGGGCCAGAGTGAGAAGCAGAGAGGGTCTTGACAGTATGCAAACACTGGTCAGCAATAGCTAAAACACTGGTCTGTTATCAGCACCGGTTTGGTCACACATCTCAAACACAGTATGGGCTGCTGTGAAGAAAATCAGCTCCGTCCCAACCAGACCCAGTACAAGAAGTAAGTGGCAAAGTGTTACTCCAGAAAGGAGATTGGGGAGAACACCAGTATTTTGTTGTAATTTTCACGTAATAGCAGCAGGCAGCAGTTTTTTTCTCTATTTTTGGATGAGGAAACCTGAAGCAGTGAGATATCATGAGGTTTGTTCAAAGTTGTGTATAATATCAAAAGACTATGAGCTGAAGAACCATCAACTGCTTGTGCTACAAAACACTGAAAAGACTTTGAGAAAGAGTACTTATACGCAGGCAATTCTATAGATGTAATGTCTGAAAATGATAGGATCAGAATTCATGTATAACTACTGCTAATAGAAAAAATGGTCTTTAGAATAGTCAAAAACAAGATTTGTTTCTTTCCCTCTTTCACTCATGGATTAATGTCAATCTATACTAGAAGGTTATATTTTCCAGCCTCCTCTTTCCCCATCTTCATTAATAACTTCTCCAAAATTCTCAGAAGTACATTTTCTGCAGGGCAATACAAGCCAAATGGAACAGGGCTCTGCCAGAGCAGCAACTTCAAAATTTACCAGCATATCTCCATAACAGCTACAGGATGGTTTTACAGCCATGATACCTGTCATGTCAGTGGCTTTTCTGTAGCTCTTCCGAGTGAGCACATGATATTCAAAGTGCTGTTATCCCCAGGGTGATCCCTATGTATTTATTCCTGCAGCAACCTATATGTGCAATTGCAGAAGAGGGATCTAATAAGCTCGGGCAGAGGCAAATGGAATCGAGAGACCAACCTTCATGTGTGTTCTGTGAGCACCATTGTGATAAAAGGGCTTTCCTGGCTGCTCTGGGGAGTGGTTTGAGAGTTGTGCTCCTTCAGGTGCTCCATTGGAAAGAAGAGATGCTTTTGTATGGAGCAGTGAAGTGCTGTCCCTGCTTGTGGTGCAGCCATGTGAACCTCATGCTGGGGTTTCAGTGTGGAGCTGGTCTGTCCCGGGGTGCTGCGGGGGCTGCCAGGAATTTCACGGGCTGTTCCTCACCAGTGTATAAACGCTGTGACCCTTGCCAGAGGAGTCAGCCTGATGCTGGTTTGATCTGTGTCTATCTTGCTATGGCCTTAGTCTTACAAAGACACCTGGAGTCTTTGGGATCCATGAGGGGCAGATTGCAGAAAAGAGCCCTGCCAGCCTCTCCAGATCACTCTGCCCCTATCCTTGTGTACAGAGGCCTTCCTGTGCGTGGAAATGGATAATGTCGACAATTCTCCCCAGCCCTGTGAGAGCATCAGCCTTGCAGTGACTATGCCCCATTTGGCTTGTCCATAGACTGGATAAGTTTAGCTAAATACATGATGAGATGTGGTGGAGCAACGTGGTAGAATGGAGAAGTGATACCTTTCTCAAAGTCTAGCATGCTTAATATGATGGGAAGTGGCAGAAGTGTATTATTATTCTTACTTCAGAAGGGTTATGCTGAGTAATTTGAATAAATGTCTGCCATTTATGGTTATTGATTTCAAATCTTCATGAGAGATGTACTTAGTTTTCCCGGCATGTGCTTCGCTGTTTTGAAAGTAATATGGTGTTATTTGATTCTTGCAGAAGATAATATGGGAAGACATGTGCATGTAGCAACTGGTATGGAAGCAAACTGGGAAATACCTGCACTGCTTGTGTTTGATGCAAGTACCTACTCTTGGCTGGTGGTGATCCAAAGCGTGATGTAGTTGCTTAGCATGCAGAAGCCATCCTGCCACTTAGCTGGAGGAGACTGTTCAAAAAGGCTGATTTTCCATATTTTTCTCCTTCGCTGAAGCAGAGAAAACCACCCAGCAACACTGTAGAGGCTTGTAGGGATGGGGGTCATAGCAAAAGGGGTTGAGAATAGGCCCCCCCCCTCACATATCTTTCATCTGTGAAATCAGACTGGCAGAGCGCCCTGCTTCCCAGGCCACATGATGCAGCATTCAGGAGTTAGATGGATCATACAGATCTGACATAGCTTAAAAACTGTATGTATGCACAGCCAGTCTGATTCACATCCCTAGTTACCATGCAAGGAGCTTTTAACTTTGTCGATTTCAAGCAGTGCTGTGTGTGTAACCTGCTGTGGAGCGACGGGTGGACCAAGGGCTCTGCAGCAGGAGCTGCTTTTAAGCTCAGGCCAACAGCCTTGGTCCCTGCCTGAGCAGCACCGTAGGGATGCCCGGTACCAACCGTGGACCTTGCTGATCCTCACCCAGCCTGACTGACCCCGGCTTGCCTCACCTCAGACTCCTCCGTTGAACACCTGACTGCTGACTGACCCTGGTTCCTGCCAGGAGAGCTGCTCTGCGCTTCTGGCTGCGGTCGGGACGGTGGCTTTCGTGGGTAAGGATGCTGCCCCCACCTGTCTTGCTGTCCCCCTTGGTTCCCTGGTCATCTTCCCCTGTGCAGCAGCCTGCTTTCGCTGCTCCCTGACCCCCACAGCACTGAATTAGCAGGCCACCTCCTGTTCGTGGGCAGGGATGAATGAGCCAGAGACCTTTACAGCTCCCTGATGTTGGAAAGTCGCTACATGTATTAAGAACAGGACCATAGTAAGACTCTGGATTCAGAGCTTGTCCTACAGCCCTGAAGTGTTGAGAGTGGAGTATTGTTAGTTTTATTAAAGTATCCAAAATAATGAAAATACTGCTTTGTATCCTCCAGATTTCCGTGTTTACAGCCTGAGGCACATAGCACATTCCCTGGGATATGGTTTTGGGCATGTAGCTCCTCCTTTCAGCACACTCCTGCTCCCTAGGAGGCTGCCAGTGAGGCTAGTGGAAGAAGAAGATGATCAGCAGAGTCGTGTGCATATTGTGTGACCACTGAGCAAATAGTCCCCTGAACTCTTACAGATGTAGTTGTTTTATCCTCAGAAGACACCCAGGAGCATGCTAACACAGATGCAGGCTGGGCAACTGAGAGATCAGGGTGCAGGAGCAAACTAACTTCATAATGGACTAAATCCACAAATCTTTATGAGGGGCTGGGTTATCATAATATCTGAACTGCTGCTAACAGCACAGAGTAATGGAAATGACCGTACAGCATTTGTTCCATTTTATTTTCCCCAAGAAAATCTTGGATTGTTTTACTTGCTACATGGCTACTGTTGCTTTTTGTTTAAAATCTGTGTGTTGCACTGTATTTGGGAGAAGTGAAAGTTGAAAGTTCTCCATATGCTTGAAAATTACTAGCCTGTGTGTACTGAGGGGATCAGCAAGATTTATCACTGTCACTCTCCTAGTGTTTCCATTTAAAACTCTAAAAGCCAATGTCAAACATTAATAAACTTGTGTTGGGAGGTCAGAATATATGCAGTGACATCCTGCCATGTGCATATCCTTCCATGAACGATGCCAGGCTCTCTTAGCACACCTCCGTAAAGAGCATCTCTACTCGGATGCACTCAAATTTCATATTGATCTGTGAGTCACGTTAACGTTTAGTTGAGTATCTCTTCTTGTACCGTGCTGATTGACATACAGCAGTCACGCTATCTAATGTCTATTTAATGAACGAGGAATATCGCTTCCTAGATGCTGACTGGGAAAATGAGGTGTGATATAGCTGTAGGACCTGACGTTTGATTTCTTTCAGTTTGCATTGTTCTGAACTTTGGTTTTAGTTGTATTTGTATAACAGAGCACGGCGCGTATTTAAGTCTACGTGCTAACGAAGAAAAAGCAGAAGTTGTCACCTGGCAGTTTGAGCTATCAGGGTTCAGTGCTCAGGACTGTCACGTTTCTTGTTCTGGAGGTCCCCAGTTCAGTCCTTGATGTGTCAGCCAGGAAAGTGGCCGTCACAGCTGTACTCGTGACTTTCTGAAATTTTCTCTCCACAGAAAGAAATCAGACTGAACCTTGGACTTAACCGTGTTCGCTCAACTATAGGAAAATTTCAGAAAACATTTTGGTATGGGTAAGGGCAGAGTGTGAAACTGAGACTTAGTCACAGACTCTTGAAAATTTATAGGATACTGTCTGTATGCCTTTCCCGTTTGTATGACGCTGCAAACCAAGAGAAGTGATTCCCCGTGCTGTTCATGACTCTGCAGTTATGCGATTACTTTACTGCCTGAGGTGGCTGCTGATTTAAAAATAGCTCTGCTTACTCAGATGCAGCTGATGATTGCAGAAAAATACCACTCGGTGGTAAAACTGGAACACCTAGTGCTTCTTTCCCATAACCCAACAGCAAACAGAAAGCAAGGTAAAAAAATACATGGGGAGATCACTTACAGCTCATTTTCAGCATTTTGCTTTTTCTTATTCCTTTTTGTGGGATCAGACGTTTCTTCTTCCTGTGCCGTTTGCCAGGGTGGTGTCAGTCCTGTGTTTCTGTTCTTTGGGAGAACAGGTTGTTAGTTTGTATTCCCTTTGATCTGTCCATCTCAGACAGCTTTCACAGGCACTGACGCACCCACTGGGGTCATTCCAACGTACGGAACATCCCGTTGCCTCCATGCGTCATTTCCACGTAAATACAGAATTTCCCTGAGAGTTAATTACAAGGCTTTAAAAAAAAAAACCAAACAACAACAAACAAAACTTTTCATATAAACATTCCAGCGGAAATGCTTTGTTTACACGGTATTATAAAATACTGTTTAGAAATAGAAATTACATTACAATTATAGCAGCCGGTTATATATTGTTAGTTCACACTTGTGTGCGTGTCTCGGCACACACATGTGCAGTGTATCCTGTACAGTCTTTGCAAGTACAGCACAAAACTGATACAACATACTGGAGAAATCTAGATGATAAAATGCAGCAATCTGTATGTTCAGTTGAGTCCTTCGTTCTGTTGAGAGTACTAATGAATTTTTTTTAGTTACTCTGGATTAACTCAGTTACTGAGCTTGGGCTGTGAGGTTTATTTCATGTATATCACAGCTCTACCTAAGGCGATACGTTTCAATCTGCCAATAACTATTCGGTCTGGTTTGAAACAGTTTTCATACCAAAAGATTATGGATGACACTCATTTACTTCAGAAATCCTGTGAGTCACTGCACTGAAGAGAAACAGAAACTGAAATCACCCTGCTAATATTTTTTAATCAATTTTTACTCCATTAGTACCCAGATAGTTCACTAACAGGTCAGGGCTCCAGGGGCTCTTTACGTATTACTTAGGCAATATAGATCAAGGTTCTCACTCCATGTGGGTGGAAGCCAAGATAAAAAGATCACGTTATGATTAGTTCCCAAATCACTTTCTGGTTATGTTTCTCCACTTTAAAAAAAAGAACATAACAGACAAACAAAAAAAGCCCACCCAAAAAAACCAAGCCAAGTGGGATAGGAAGATTACTGTAGAGGTTAGCAGGAAAATGACCAGTGAAAAATCTTCAAGGTAGATTAGTCACAAGAAAGCAAGCCTGTGGGGTTTATTTGCTTTCAGTCACCAGGATTTTGTTATTTACAGCAGCATTTCCATAGTGGTTCTAGTGGAGAAAAGTTCTCAGTGGGCTTCAAGAAGTAAAACCAGAAAATTCTGGTAATCTACAGGTTTTTATTGAACTGACATCCTTCTCAAAACATGTTATTTCCATCTTTATTTCATCTTAATACAGCTGTATGAAAGCTGTAGTACGAATAGGTCCAAATCATATTTTACAGTAAGATTTGTAAACATTTCCCCATTACCAATTGTTCCTTTTCTCTGTCTCATTTTTGTACTTTTTGTGATCTAAATAGAGGACTGTGACATGTTTAGTTTTCAGAAAAGTAAAAGGAAGTGCACACAGTGAGTTTACCCGGTTTGTCACACCCGGCTAATAAATTGGCTTGCCTCATCTTTGTAGAAGCCACACTCTCCCAAGAATTTTCTAATTCACAGATTCACGGATATGTAGGGGTGGGAAGGGGCCTCTGGAGATCAGCTAGCCCAACCCCCTGCCAGAGCAGGATCACCTAGGGCAGGTTGCACAGGATCACATCCAGTCAGGTTCTGAATCTCTCCACAGAAGGAGACTCCACAGCCTCTCTGGGCAGCCTGTCCCAGGGCTCCGTCACCCTCACAGTGAAGAAGTTTTTCCTCATATGGAGATGGAACTTCCTGTGCTTCAGTTTGTGCCCACTGCCCCTTGTCCTGGGGCACCACTGAAGAGAGTCCGGCCCCTTCCTCTAGACATCCACCCTTTAGATATTTATAAGCGTTGATCAGATCCCCTCTCAGTCTTCTCTTCTCCAGGCTGAACAGCCCCAGCTCTCTCAGCCTGTCCTCACACGAGAGATGCTCCAGTCCCCCAGACATCCTCGCAGCCCTCCGCCGGACTCTCTCCAGTAGTTCCCTGTCTGTCTTGAACCGGTGAGCCCAGAACTGGACACAGAACTCCAGATGTGGCCTCGCCAGGGCAGAGTAGAGGGGGAGCATAAACTCCCTCGAGGTTATTTTATAATTCAGTATAAAAAAGAAGAAAGATCTCTATAGCTAATTAACAAATGTGATCTGTAGAGCCCTTTATAAAATGTTGAATACAGTAAAATATCCATCATAACTGGTCCAGTTACCAGGAAACTGCTGCAGATTTCATTTAACATTTCTTCAACATTAATATTTGCTCAAATTATTGATTTACATCTAATAAAAAATACGGGTTGTTTATCCAGCTCAGTAGAAACACACTGCACGTTGGTATTACCTCGCAGTCTTCATCTGCTTTTCAAACAGTTTACAAAGGTGAGTATTTTTATTCCTCTTTTAGTGATAGGAGGGCTTGGATGAAGAGGAATTAAGGGCAATTAAAAACTATAAGCAGAGAAAAACAGGTGTATTAAAACATAAAGGATCCCAAATAGAGAAAGTTAATCTAGATATAGATTGGGGGGTCAAGTGTCAGGAATAACATAATGAGGCAAACTTGTTCATCGTTAAGACACACAGTTCTGTCTCGTAAGTCAGTTCCGACAGTGTCACTCATTTTTCCGTAGTATTTCCTTGTGTTTTTCTCTAGAAAGAAGATAAAGGTGAATCAAAAACGCAAAGCCAATAAACGCTTTCACATCAATAGGAGAATGTGCTCTTTCACAAGTTTCGTCTGTGTCATCATTTTCCCATAATGCACGTTACATTTTACACGCTGCCTCTCAGTTTCCTTCTTTACTACCAGTAAAAGCTGCCGTGGTTTTACTAATGCTATTTACTGTAGCCAATGTAGGAAAAACTCCAACTTTTGTTCTAGAGAAGGAGGCAAATTCTATACCAGAGATTCAGTTCTTCCTCTCAGATTTCTTCTCGTGTCATTTCAAATAAGCCTAACCTCTACTTCAGAGCCAGCTAACTTGAACTTACCACGGGAAGGCCATTGAAACGAAATTTATCATTCATCGGAGTTTATACCCGCAACCTGAATCTGATGTCCTTTCCCACAATCGCTCGGGTTTCTCTTTCTGTCCTGACCTCTTTCATTTTTAGTTCTCAGCCACTTCCCTTCTATTGCTATGATAGTACCAAACCCGGTGATGTATATTCAGAGTTAACACTGATTTGTTTTTAAAAGAGTGAAAATAAAATCTCCGTCTGACTGCTGAGAAGTCAAACAGGTTATGGAAGAAGCTGAGAAGTGATGCTGTTAAAAAAAAAATAATCTCAGCTGCTGTTCATCAGTTTCCATAAAATACTGAGCACCGCTCAGTGGGGCTGTCCATGAACATCGCCAGCCCGTGGCCATCTTCGTTTCCAAATGGCACCTGTGACATCCTTAATAAATTGTCCTTTACAGTAATAGGTTGACACTGAAGAGGTAAATCAGATCTTTTCCATATTTTTCTTGCTTTCCTTGTTTGGTGTCATGGAAATGAATGGTAGCAGAGGGAAACAGTGGCAATTTTGACTCTTCTGCTCCCTTTTCACAGTATTTTTCTGTTCTTCAGTGGTGGAAATGTGGATACGTTGCAGCACACGTTTCTTTCCCAGTCTGTAGGGAAGTTTGGATCTTTGTCCAGGTTGTCAGGTATCGAGATTCAGTGGACTCAGTTTTTTGTCACGTCCAGCAAGAACACAGCTATTTTGTATGTTCAGCTCTAAAGTAATTTGATCTCAGCTGGTGTTGGCCATCCATCAATCTTACAGCTGAGAGCTGTAAGTGCTGCCTTTGGTTCTGCTGATGGACCCATGGATCCATCACCTGGCAGTAGCCAGGCCCTCCGGATAACGCTGCTTCTGCCCGTACGGCTGGAGCACCAGGGGTCCCTGCCTGCACCCTGCCTGCGTGGGACATCAGGACAGGTCACAGACAGGGTTCTGACGTGCATCCCAGGCGGTGACACTGCTACCCCTGATCGTTAGCTCATGACTGCATAGCGACATGCGTAGCAGGCATGTGGGTCTGGACGTGCATTTCTGTGTGTATTTTGAATTTTGCTTTATTTGCTTTTCCCACACGTTTACCAGAACTGTAATAGAAAAGACATGATCATTTTTCCTGGCTTGCAGAGATCTCGTTGTCATCATCATCCACGTTGTGCGTGTACTTCAGTGTGGTTTTCTGGGGGCTGCCTTTCACACTCAACATAGAGCATCAGTCCTCATGAGATAAGAATCCTCACGAGACCCAACTAGCGGAGTCACTCAGCTGGAGCACCCACGCACTGAAGTTTTCATTTGAGTCACATGCACATTTTTGGTCTAAATCTACTCGGTGTCCAAGGTTTATCTTCATGAAACCATACCTGTGATGACACCCTCTTTAAAATTAGTAACTTTGCCTGATGGAGTAAAAGAGGCTTAAATTTGGGTTTATTAATTGTTAGAACATTGGATTTATTAATCGTGAGGCTATTTTGTGAGGTCCAACTCTTCACTGTGACATATCATCTTTCTGTCATTTTTTCCATCAGGTGGGTGCTTTCCCTTACCCTGGGTTGTCCTGGGAAGCAATCATGAAGTGCATGGGGAGTTTCATGTAGTGTATGTCATGGTTTAACCCAGCCGGCAGCTAAAACAACCACACTGCCGTTCACTCCCCCCAACCGGTGGGATGGGGAGAGAATCAAAAAGAAAACGGTAAAACCCCTGGATTGAAATAAAGACAGTTTAATAGGACAGAAAAGGAAAATTATCATTATGGTGATGGTGATGATGGTGATGATGGTGATGATGATGATGATGATAGAAGAATATACAAAACAAGTGATGCACAGCACAATTGCTCACCACCTGAAACTGATGCTCAGCTAGTTCCTGAGCCACGCTGCCTCCCAGCCACCCCCCCAGTTGTATACAGAGCATGACATCATATGGGAGGTGGTGGAGTCACTGTCTCTGGGGGTGTTTAAAGAAAGGTTGGATCTGGTACTGAAGGACATGGTTTAGTGGGTAATAGGTGGTGGGGGGACGGTTGGACTAGGTGATCCTTGAGGTCTCTTCCAACCTTAATGATTCTATGATTCTGTGGTATGGAATATTGCTTTGGCCAGTTTGGGTCTGCTGTCCTGGCCATGTCCCCTTACATGGGGGGGTGCCCCCCATGGGTGCCCCCCACCTCCTCACTGGCAGAGCAGTATGAGAAGCTGAAAAGTCCTTGGCTGCTTGGCAACAAGTAAAATAGTAGTGTGTTATCAGCATTATTCTCATCCCAGCTCCAAAACACAGCACTATACTGGATGCTAGGAAGAAAAATAACTCTACCCCAGCTGAAACCAGGATATGTGTTATGTAAATGTAATGAACCATGCACTGTGGGTCTGTGTGTCACAACAGTCACCAGCGTAATTTCTCGTTGTGGTTGCACTGACTTGAAACTGCTTATAAAAGTATCATATGATCGGGGTGAACGTGTGTGGTGTCACTATCAATACCGTTTTCTCTGCTGTCATTAGCTGTGAGCTTCTAGTGCTTATAATCACTTGGTGCCTGTTTCCTCAAGAGCTCTGAAATTGAGGAGTCTGATTTCGTTGTCAGAAGAATTGGAGAGCAGGAATTTGAATTATCATTCTGTGATTCTGTGAAGGGCATGGAGGACAAGGGGGAATGGCCTTAAACTAAAAGAGGGGAGATTTAGATGAGACATTAGGAAGAAATTCTTCCCTGTGAGGGTGATGAGGCACTGACACAGGTTGCCCAGAGAAGCTGTGGAAGCCCCATCCCTGGAGGTGTTCAAGGCCAGGTTGGATGAGGCTTTGGGCAACTCTGTGCAGATTCACTAGCCCACTTCAAAAACGCCACTTTTCATGACTTTGGAATATTTTGCGGTCCCTCAGACTACTCTAAGCCCTGTGCTTTAAGTCATGTACTCCAAGTTTTCATATATTCTTTTCTTTTTTTATCATATTTGCCTCTTATGTCTTCCTTCTTAGGCTAGATAGTTTGAGCTTTGAAGTTCACTGATTTGACACAAAATTAGTCCTCTGACTTACCATCCCTTTTCATCCCTTCAGTTCTGCACCATTTTATCTATTTTATCATCTGAATCTTACCTCATCTTGTCTGGTCTTGGGGCACAATGGAAATTGGATCTGGGACTCCTCTTCAAGCCTTTGCCCTATGGTAAAACAGCATAAACACAACCATATTAATTAATGGATCTGATCATTATCTTTGCTGACAATAAATTGCTTCTCCTGTTCGACATTTTTCCTCTTTACGGTCCAGTGGGGATTTTGCCTGTTGAATAAATGTGCAGAACAAGGCTCATTAAATGAAAGACAGGTTTCAGTTTGTGTATTATTGGCCCATTTGAAACCAGTTTGTGCTGTTCACAAGCATAAAATTTCTGGTTTCTGTCAGAAAAGTCTTTTACAAGGTTATTAGACTTGACATTTGTGCTGATACTGTTTAGACAAATGAAACTGTATTTCAGTTAACCCTGAATACAGAAAAGGGCAAATAAAAGCAGAGGGGGATTATAAATTAGAAGAAGCGAAACCATTGCTATTCAGCATTAAATGTACTTTTACAGATAAACATTTTCTAGATTTTCTTTTCTACTTAAACTGCACATAAATTAATATCTGCAGAGTGCTCTAGAATAACCGTATTTTGGATAACAAGTTCTTTTCCCACACTTGTGCAGAAGGTTACTGGGGAAAAATGCCAGGTTTGTGAACTAGAAGTCACCATGTAAACATATATCTATTCATATATGTGCAGATATATATATATCTTTATATATACACACAGAGAGCAGTGATATGACCACATGCTTTTCCCATTCTTACATTCCAGTATGATACTTTGGGAAAAGTAATAAATATGGTATTTGGAAAAACTGAAAGCATGTAAAAATCAACACAGAACAAAAGGCAAGTCCAGTATTTCTGGTGCTTCTAATCTAATCTGTTCTAATTGTTATTAAAAGCCTTATTTCGTAAATAACCAGTGATCTTTTCTTTCCTTCTCTGTGCCAGAGTCCCACACTCTCCTGGGACCCGACTGCAATATAAGAGGATTATAATAATGTAATAATAAATTAACTACCGCTTGCTTATTTGGCTTGGAAAGGGCAGCTGGGCAGCCCTCCGGCTCCAGCCCAGCTACCACTGGAGGGGAAGTGATGTCACCTGGCGGGTGAGGATGTCAGCAGGTCCCGTCAGACCTTCCCAGCCTCCCATCCCACCTATATGGAAAGCTCAGAACAAATGATCTCATTCTTTCTCTTCCCACTTTTTTTTTTAATTATTTATTTGTAGTTTATTATGAACCAGCCTAAGGCCATAACGGACCTGTCACTCTTCTGGCTTGCAATCTTCTCCTGGGGACTGAAGTTCTAGGGTTTTGCTGTTTCTTAGGTTTTTTGCACGAGCAGGGCAAGAGGAGGGGAAGCAAGAGGTGCGCCTGCAGCGTCCCGGTTCACGTGCTGTGGGCTGAGACCCAGCGCTGGGCTCCACCGGAGGAGCGTGCAGCTGCCGGAGTGTTTCGATTCAGGATGCAGCCCTGTCCCCAGAGCCCCCCTGGCACCCCAGCAAGTCAAAACTTAGGAGCTGCTTTGTGTCCGTGTCTGGTGGTCGTAAAGAGAGCAAAATCTGATTGGCACCATTTACCTAGATCGTAGATGCCCCTTCCCCGCTGCGTATCACACCCAGCAGCAAAGGCCCTACCTGTGGGGTACTGCTTGCCTCTGCCCTTCCGACAAGATGTGCCTGTGTCCCTGGGTCGTGGTTTAAACAGTTATTTTATTTCCTGGTGCCCCCCTTCACGTGAGGAGGGGAAATTGGGAGAAGAAAAGGAAATGTGTGGGTTGAAATAGAAGCAGATTTAATAAAAGAGTAAAAAACCTTAATATCAGCACCAGTACTAGTGTAAAATGCAGAAGGTTATACTCGGCCAGTACAGGGGGTGTGAGCTGCACCCCCTCAGCAGGGAGTGCTGGTGTCACGCACAGTGAGCAGGGCAGCTCCAGCAAACACGCGACAGTCACCGCATCCAGCAGGGCAGAGCTGGGAGCACAGAGTGGGGCTCAGGAACGGGGTGGTGGGCCAGACCCTCCAGGGACGGCAGCCTTCACAGAGAGAAGGTCGTCCCAGACAATTTCCCAATGTACAGGGAGCGCGACGTCTGTGGTATGGAATACGTCTGTTGGCCAGCTCGGGGCAGACACTGACTTTCAGCCCTCCTAGCTTTTGCACTTGGCTATCTCAGAACTGCTCCAGACCTTGATCTCTGTGGAAACCTGCATTCCATAGCTGGCTGTAAACTACATCAAAGTGTCTGATCAACTTTGTTCTCACNTGCCCTCTAGTGACGAGCCGGGGCCGGCGGCGGAACGCGGTGGGGGGATAAAGCCTGGAGAAGTAAAACTCGTTAAAATACCCACGTACATGTCTCTGCTCCTGCAGTATTTATCCCCACTAATCTTTTGTAATAAGCTTTTTTATTAGTGTCAGCTTACTTGCTGGTTAGAAGCGATACAGTTATTGCTTGGATGATGGCCCGCACCCTAACCTCTAAATATTGACAGCATTCACAGAATCAGAATCGTAGAGGTTGGAAGGGACCTCGAAAGATCATCTAGTCCAACCCCTCCCTGCCAAGGCAGGGCCACCTAGAGCACATCACTCAGGAACACGTCCAGTCGGGTTTGAATGTCTCCAGAGAAGGAGACTCCACTCCCTCTCTGGGCAGCCTGTTCCAGTGCTCTGTCACCCTCACGGTGAAAAAGCTTTTCCTCATGTTAACCCAGAGCCTCCTATGCTCCAGCTTGAACCCATGGCCCCTTGTCCTGTCACTTAATGACACCAAGGAGAGCCTGGCTCCATCTTCCTGACACTCACCCTTAACATATTTATAAACATTTATAAGGTCACCCCTCAGCCTCCTCTTCTTGCTGAAACAATAACTAACAACAGTAATGGCTTCGGTGTCGGGAATGGGTCCCTTTGTGGTGGCTGATACGGGGGAGGTGGCTGGGGTCAGCGGCTGTGTTTGCAGTCCCATCATCCTCTCGCCTCTATTAGGGGTGCTTGGCAAATACAGCTTCACCGGCACCGAGACCAGTCCCGGCGGAAGCAGCTGGTAGCCGTAAAGGGAGGCAAAAAGGGTTTTGCTCATACGATGTTATTTGAATTTCAGAAATAAATTTTAGCACCTTTACCACTGGTTTAGGGGGTACTTTTATACCGCTATAGCCACCCCAGCTCCGGGACTGATTTCTGTGTAAATATGAATCACAGGCCCTAGTTTAGACAAAGTTTAAATCTTTGTTCTGTCTGGGCTGCACTAAAGGGGTTTCTATCAGTACACCACACTCTCTTCTGAGCGTGGGAACTCACAGCGCGGCTGTACATGCCTGTGGTCACTCAGGACGGAGACCACCTCCCGCCGCAGCGGGTGTGCAGCCAGTGCCCCTACTGCAGCCCACCTCGTACCGCGGCCATGGGACGTGGGCGCTCGCCAGCCGCTGCGCATCCCAGTCCGCAGCTGATTTCCACTTCTCTGCAGTGAGGTTATTGTAGCCCTTTCACTTTTTTATTGCTTATTTGCAGGTTTTGTTTTTTATGATAAAGGAATAGTCTCATTTTCACTGGATTTTCCTGTGGCATCCCCAGCTTCGGCCTTTAAGTCACACATAACCATGCACGATCCAGGTAGATGGCTGTGCCACGTGTGCTGTCTGCGAGATGAGCTAAATCCCTGCTCCTGCACGGGCAGAGATCACGCCTCTCGGCAGTGGAGCCCTCAGGGTAGGATAAATTACTCATAACTCCGTGGTGTTGCTGAGGAATGATGACCTGCTCTGATACTATCCTCATGAATAATGCTGATGACCTGCTAAATGAAGCAAAGCCAAGTTTTTGGCAATGGTAGGGCATGCAGCACCAGGAGTTTCTGTCCCACCAGCACGTGTGCTACCCAAAAGCTGCTCATGTCTTTTGTCCTAGAACAAGGGGAAATGCAGCTGCATGTAGAGACCCTTTTGATAGAAAATCTCCATCTGCCCATGAGTATTGGAAGATCTTTGGTTCTTATATTTTCATTGCAGATTACCTACAGGGCAGAAAGCCTGGCAAAAAGATGTTTCATGTTTTATTCTGCTAAGAAGAATTCCTTGTCTGTAGAGCTTTGAATTCCTCTTTGAGATGCTGATCACAGCCAAAGACTCTCACCTGAGATCAAGAATCCTTTGGTTGCCTCTCAGTCTTCAGAATATTTACTTTTACATTATCACTAAGCCAACTCACAGCAAAAAAAAATTCAGTTCCTCATGAGTCATAATCATCAGCACAGTGCTTCCCACCCGGACTGTCTGTGGACGTAAGAGTCGTCTCCACAAACCTTGCAGTTATGGTATTCACTGCTTAGGACACAGTGGCCCTTTACCCCTGTCTTGTTGATTGACTGATGAGAAATAATAACCCCAAGTATATAGTTCCTTACATGTCATCTTGTGTGTCTTTGTGGACACACTGCCCTAGTTCAAAAGTTCACGAGCATACGTGAGCCCGACGTTAGCCAGTGCTTGCTCCTACAGTAATCATTTGCTAATGCTGTAAAATCCCGGGACTCATCTCAGCATCTGCTAATGTGACTCTGCATGTCGGATTTGAGAAAACCCACACACATGCTGCGCTTATCCCAGTCACACGTCACAGCAAGTTCTCCCTTGCCTCTGATGATGCACAGCTTTTCCTAGGTCTGCCTGAAGGATGCTTTTTCTGTCACAAATCCTACCCAGGCTGACGATAATGTACGTTCACAGAGCCTGGTGAGTCTGTGGATGGTCTCGGATCACAGGATGCATGAATGCGCTGGAGCTCTAGACCATGAAAAGTATGGGCTGTATGTTTTTCACTGCATCAAAAGATAATGCATACAGGTGCTGATAGACTGTATCAGCCTGATTAATTACATGGTAGATCAAAAAAGGGCCAGTACAGAACTTCTGACTGTCAAGTAGCAGTTGATCTTGGATCATGCATTCAGAATTATGACCTGGACATCTGACAGCAATTTATCTCACAGTGGTCTTGAATATATCAGCTCAAATATTCATTTTGTGCTTTTAATAAAGATGAGAAAACAAACTACAAAAGGGCAGATATTTGCCATGGTCTTCCAGAAAATAATAATAATGTATTAGTGTAGGCCATATATTCTATGCTTTATACAAAATAAAAGAGAACAGAAATTCCACATTTTTCATGTGATCACAGAACAGCATGAATCTTTCCCACTGCATGCATTACCCAAAATCATTGCTACTCATAGAACAGAACGTTCAATGATGTTGCTTCAAATCTTGTAGTGCAATAGGTGTAGGGAGCAGGACGTGCTTTGTTTCCAGGCAAAATCAGAAATACGTCTCCCACACTTACCATATCTCGATAGAGTGAGAAACTCTGTAAAGTCCCTTGCCCATTTCCTTCTGCTTTGTCACTCCTAAGTAAACTTCCCAATTCTTGACGTTCATACTTCTGTATAAATACAAACATATATATAATGGCAGTGATGTTTCCTGTTAAATACTTTTCATCATAGGAACTCGGAAAGCTTCATAATCCCCAGGTGACTGGAGTCTGGTGTGGCTTGGTTTACATATGCCTTTTGCATTTTGTTAAACAGACCAGTGACAGAACCAGAAGGAAAATTCAGGAGACAAGACTAATTTTAAACTTTCTTTTAAAATAATCCAATTTCCATAATATATAAACACAAAGTAATTCAGCAGCTTGACCCTGAAGGTAGGAGCTCTGATCTTTTAATTATAACATGGAGTATTTTGTGTATGCCAGTTAAAGTTTCCATATCTCATTTTCCTGGTTTGTCAAGTAGAGAAAATAATAATTACCCTCTTCGTGGGGTTGTTAATCCTTTTTAAGGACTCTTAAGCACTATAAAAAGAAAAGTACCCTGTGACAGCGTACCTACTAGTTACGCAGTTCGGCTGTCTGCAGCCCGGAGGGCTTGACTGGTTACCAGGGGCTGTAATGACAAGGGGCTCAGACACATCTTGATGAGATGTTACTACTCAGGTCACGTCTCCAGCCTGTTGCTGTGTTAAGAGAACTACCGCCTTCGCCACCAACAGTTGTGCAACTTCCTTCTGCCTACTAAAGTCGTTGTTTCCAAGGAATTCCTTTCTTCTGGTAACTGGTAATGATTTCCCAAGCAACAGGTCCCGATGCTGGTGACTGTTTCATCTCCTTTTTTATTCTAATGTTAATGACAAGATAGAAGCAGTCAGACCGCATCTTCCTTTTTCCTTCCACAATTTTTATATATGGGGTCTTCTTTGAATTTAACAGCGCGGATGTTTGTTGGAAGCAAATGAAAACCAAGAGGAGCTGAGTCAGTCATCGCTCGCTTCTTCCCCAAGGACAGAGGGAACAACTGCGGGCTGGAGAGAAAAGACGGGCGCCAAACCTGCTCTGCCCTGGTTGAGAGCAAATAGGACGAGAGCTGGGGTGTATAGGCAAGGTATGGCATCAACTTGGTGACAGTTTGATTCCCTACGTCAAAAAAAAGGTCTCCGTAAAGGAGGATAAAAATCTCGTTCCCGTTCCCTCGTTGCCCGAACCTCGCCCCTCTCGGGCACTCGCACACACACTCCCCGTCCCAGGAAAGCTCCCGACAGTTTATTTCGGAAAGAAGCAAAGCATTCGTATGCCTTGAAAGCACTAATAATAAATAAAAACTGAAGGCAAAGGTAGATTGGGAATACAGAAGCTGGTCAGGAAAAGCAAGGCTTGACCTCTTTTTACAGTCTCTGGGAGGAAAAAAAATGGAATTTTTCCATGTTGTACCCAGAAAGGCTTTATCCTGAGCGCGGGCATGCCCATCCGGTAGGCTGCGAACGTTTAATCTAATTATTTAATCTAAATCTAACTGTCGGTCACCAGCCCACGGCTGTTAATCAGTCATCGATCTGCTAATTACTGGTTCAGCAAACGGCAGCCCGTTTTTGATTAGCTAAACCGATGAACAGCGGTTTCTCTGAGCGGGGTCTTCTCATCCTTTTGAGACCGTGACAAGGTCCCTCCAGGCGCCGGAGGGCAGAGGGGGAGTGGTGTCCCCCCCAGCTGCCGGGGCGGTGCAGGGCACGGCTGGGGAGGAACTGGGGTCCCGAACCGGACGGAGAGCAGCGGCACCGGGTGTGGAGGGCGGGAAGAGCAAAGGGAGGGGGGAGTGTTATGCGGGAGGCATGGAAATGGGGGATTGTGTCCGGAACGGCGAACGTGGAGACCGGCCGGGTGGAACGGGCAGCCCTGACCGNCTGCCCGGCGCGGCCCCGCCCCGCCGCCGCTCCAGGTGCGGCCTGCAGGTGGCGCAGCTGCCTCGAGAGACGCATTTCGGGCCGGGTGGGCAGTTTTCCCGCGCGGGCTAGCGGCACCCACGGAAACCTCCACCGAGACCTGCGGTCTGGTGGCAGGGCAGGTGAAAGGGCTTCCCTGATCTTCGTTTCACTCTAAGTGCCTCCTCACCTCTTGGTAAGTGGTAGATACGCTTTTTTTTCACGTTGCTTCAACATTTTATAGCTCCTTCTCCAGAATTCCAGGACTTCTTGGATCTCCTGTTGCGTTCGGCCAGGTATAGCTCTGTGGCCAGAGTATCAGCAGCTATACGCTTGCAGTAGAACTACATTATAAGCATCTATGTTATTAACGGCTACATCAGAGCTGTCATTCAGTAGCTGAGCAGTTGTCTGAGCTCATGAGACATTGCTAAACATCCTGGAGTAGAAGCCTCCTCCCTGGCACTTTGAAGTCCATGGGACTTTTGATGTTGACCTCATTAATGGTGGGATGAAGCCTTAATGTTGCCTGTGTATGGTATAGGGCCGATCTTTTACTGAATCACTGTGGCTGTGAGTGAGTCAATCAGCTGTCTGGTGCATCATCTTCTCTCTGCAAGGTAATTCAAGTAAACGTCATCCCAGGTGCAAGCCGAGGAAGTTCTTGAGATAGAGGACCCACAAGTTCATGGAGTGCAGTTAACTGTCTTTTCCAGTCTTCCTGCCCCTTTGTACCGATTTTTTCCTATAAGCACTGCTTGTTGTGAAAATACATTCCCCGATGCTTGTAAAAATCTGTGCTGTTGAAGAAGTGCAAGTGTTTATTGGAATGAAAATGCATGTTTTACAAATCATGTAAAATGTGGTAGCAAACCACCACGTGGAGTTCAACAAAGTGAAACAGTTCTTCCAGCCCCAAGAGTTGCCTGTTCTTCTAATGCATGGCACTGAATCGCATCACGGGGGACCTGTGGGCTGGCAGTCCTCTCCTGTATGTACCATGGTCTGCAACGTGATGGGAGATGGTCTGCTAGGTATCATCCACTCAGGTATTTGGGATAGTAGGTCCTTCCTGAGCCAGAGGTCTCGGTGGTGGCTTGGGGCCTTAGTCTGCCCATCATGTGAACATGGCAGCAGAGGCACCTTTGAGGTCTGAGGGTTTATCAGTTCACAGACAGATTGCAGTTGGTCTTTGTAAGCTGCTCTCACAGCAGAAGAGATGGTGGAATTGTCCTGAGTCATAGTCATTAGTAAGACAGACTTTGCTTATAACTTAGGTGTGATTACTTTAGTAATGTTTTAAAGTTGCATGATTAGTCCATTATTACTCACAGAAGCATAACTAACGTGCAGCAATCTTCTCCTACATTTAGCTTAAAAGCAGGATAGAGAAATAGCACAGAAAAGAATTTCTTTGATGTTCACATGACACTGGCTCCGTAGGACAGAATGATCTACAAGACATGAATCTTCTCTCACCTGTATTTGTCTCCTGATGTGACTGGAGAATTGCAGTTCTATTCTTCTCTGATCCCCTGGAAAATGATAGGTTTTAATTTATGGGATAAACATATTAAAAATACCAGATATAGCTGGAAATTTTACTACATGTGATCTTTGGACTCACTTTCATTTGTCCCTAATATTCTAGCTGGCATTGGCCTTAATGGCCTTACACACATATATATCTGCTGTAGTCTTACTATATTAATTACCTTTTCCAGCGTAACTGTTTAGAGGAGCATACCAGCCTTTTACAATCACTGGTTAATATACATTCACAATGGTTCACTTTCTGGTAGCCTTTCATCCATCATTTCCCACATGCATTCAGTAACTAGTGCAGTAAAACAGTCAGCTCAGGTGAGCACTAAGGATAAGAATATTGAAGTGTTATATAGGCCAAGAATACCAGAAGTGGCTTGAGATTTTTCTGAACTAGCTGTGTTTGTTGGTGTCCAACATAAGCCACCTGAAGAGACCTGATTTTCCAAAGCAGGTGAGATGATACATGCTTCCTGAAAGTCAGGTCCTTCTAAAGGGTCTCATCTAAAAACTGAGTCACTGAAGCTACTTCTGGAAATCCTGACCAGTGTGCTTTGTCTGAAGTCACACAACAAATTAAAGGCAGGGAGAAATGAGTAACTGACTCCTCCTTCCAGCTGACCTGTGATGCCTCCTTTGCCTACTCGTTAGCTTTGTCAATGGCTTTTTTCTAGTCTACACTTTCTGCATGTTGTAATTGCTTACCAAGATACATCATCACCATCTTCTTCTGGTTTGTCATTAACGTTCCTTTTCTGTGCTGTCTTCCCTCAAGGAGCAGACCAGTCAATACAGTGGCACGATAACTCTGTGGCAGCAATTAACCTAATAATTTTCTTATATTTCATCTTTTCATCCTTCTACTGTGTTTCATGATACACTTGCACGTGAAACTCTGACACAGGAACTATTATTTTTGATTGTACAGCATCTAGAATAACGATGTCTAAGTTTGTAAATGAAGTTCTTTGGAGTTTACTACACTACTGCTAAAGAATTACAGGATTTGCTTGACAGCCATGTTGATTTTTCAATTTAAAGGCAACTTTCAGAGTCCAAGAACCTTAGGCTTTAAGACTTATGCTTTAACATATTAGGGTGGGATTGCTGCTGAAAGTTATTTCCAGTTTTCTGAGTCAGAATTATCAAATCTGTGTATTAGGTAGGACTAAAGTAGCTCTACTTAGTGAGAAGGACAAAATTTAGCAAACTTTCCCTATACTGAATTGTTATTGCTTTTTGCCTGAGAGTGCTCTCACATGCCAGAATTGCAAGAGCACGTTGTGTATGAGACTACGGAGTGGTCTCTGTGAGATTCATAGTAAAGAATTTTCCATGGACTGCGCACAACTCTTGTCCTTACCGTAGACTGGAAGGATGAAGAAGCTGTCTATGTCTAGAACATATTTCATTACAGTAACTAAATATATAAAATGTGGGTTTTTTTTCTCACCAATACATTTAATATTTATGGAACTGTACATTTTTTTGCGTTTGTAATAAACAGAACATAAAAATTCCTAACATGCTCCCAACTGCTCCAATTTCTGAGCCCAGCTGGAAAGCCATCCCTCCCTACATTTCTCACATCTACTGTCCATGCTCAGCACTGTACTTGTCCTTGCAGACCTTGTCCTTACTTAAAGCCTGGTTTAATATCCAACACATTCTGTAGCTTTTTGTTATTATTTAATGAAAGGCTTGAGTGAGAAAATCATAGTCATAAACCCCTCAGGAATTCAGTTTTATTAAACAATTTTCTCAGTCTTAGCAAAATTATATAGCACAGATTAATCAGTCCTTACAACAACCCTTTTCAAGAGTAGGGACAATGAATGTATTATTGCTTTCACCAGGAAGCAGAGGAGTTAAATCTGATTTAAACCAGACGTAGTAGCTTCTGGTCTTGTTCCCACAGGTATCACAGGTGAAGCATGTTCATGTGAATGGCTGATGTGCCTGTTTGAGCTTTTTGCTGTTGGAAAGAATCGTGACCAAGAGTGCTCCTGATTTCGGGAGTGTATTGACCTGGACCGGTGGTTTAAGTCAGGCGCACCAAGTTCTCAGCTGCTGGGCACTGAAGCGTTTCATCGGCGTACATGCTGATGTCACTATGGTGTAAAAATGTGCAATAGCTTCTGTTATTTCCGTTGAGTCGTCATTCAGGTCTAAATTCAGCACAGAAACCTGAGCCTGTCTTGTTTTAAGTAGGCAGGTCATCTCGATGCTTTATTTTTACTTTTAATTTTTTTTCTGGTTGAGCTTGAGTGACTGGTTGCTAACTTTGACATCTAAATTTTTTTTATGTTCTTTACGTGTTTCCTGGAACCGTTTTATATCGGTTTTTTTTTCTTTTAAATATCAGAATACCTGCACAAAAGCACATAGATGGGGTTTTTATGTGGTATTTTTCCCCCTAAGATGAGAGCATGTACTTTATCAGTATTTTGTCCAATGTTCCTCTTACCAGTTATACCATTATTAGCTACCCAGCCCTGGTACATTTCTTGTTACACCAGGGAGGAATATTCACTCGACGCATTCAATAACACAAGCAAAACCACTACGTTGTCATGCAATTAAAGGGTGAATTGTAATGCGCTTGTATGCATGCACTTAATGAATTTAATTAATTAAGTTTTATTTCTATTTCTCAGCTTTTGAGGCCTGGACTTCATAATCTTTGTACTTTTCAAAGTAGTTTAAAAAATAATGTAATTATGAAAAAGAAGTATTTTATTCCTAGGTTGTGTCACTGTGAAGGTTATTTATGGAAGTGTGTACACCAAATACCACAGCAGAGGCTTTAGCGCTTATGGCCAGAAACACATAGACTCTATATTCCTGGGCTTGTTGCCTGATTTTGGAAGAGCAGATACTCCAGCGGTTGTAGATTCTTCAGCCTATTGAAATCTAATGACCTTTTCCAGCCCCAGATCTGAATGAAATTAGTGATGTAGCCCATATTGATGCCAGCCACATTTCTGCTGGAGACAGCCACAAACTGAAACTCTTGGTCTTTTCTGCCCAAAACTGTAATTTTAATACCAATCCTAAACTCGGATTTTTCAGACACCCTGCAAAGTCTGTTGTATCAACCCCACTTAACATTGGTATCTGGAGCTGACAGGAGCCAGTAAGATTAAATTTAGGACTAACTTAAATTGGGTTTTGGATCACAAGGGTGGTTATAATTCAGGACGGGACAAAAACATGTCCTGGAGTTAAATATGCCACCCAGACTGATGAGCTGAACCAGGTTTTGGTCTAGGAATGGCTGGGGGGGCTGGGTCTGCTAGAAGAGAGTTGGGCTTAAGGTTTAGGTGATGGAAGAGGGCACAGGCAAGCAAGGTCAATGAATTGTATTTAGTTCTGGATCTGGCAAAGGTTGCAAGGTTTGATGATGGTTGTGGCCTCTTTGGTTTTATGAGGCTGGAAGGGCTCATTGTGTGAGAGATTTACACTAATATTGCATCTATGCTTCTCTTGGGGCCAGCCCTAAATTTAACAGGGGCCTCTTTCACAGAGGCCTCAATCTTCTCAATCCAGTGCTGATCTTTCTTCATCAGCCCCTGCTGGCCTAAACTTTTACCCAACAAAAATCTTAAAATCAATTATAACATCCAAATTTCTGTAAGATGAAGTCCAAAAATTACATAGGAATGTCATATTGGCACAAGCCCCACATTACCTTAGTAAAGCCATCTACATCTTCCCTTAACCCTACATCATTGCTCTTGTCAACCTGAACCTTAAACCCTCATCCTATCCCAACTGTGACTCTTGCCCACCCAACTCTTGATCTAGTTATGTGGCTGAAGTCATGGTTTTAAGCTAAGAAGCATTATACAGAGCCAGCAGGCTTCCAGAGGTTTTATTTGCTCACACGAAGCAGTTACATTCCGTAATACTGCTTCAAGGCCCAGCTAGAAAAATCAATGTATTTGTATCGGCATGTTGTTGTTCCTGAGGAATTGAGCTCTTGCTGAACATAAGGGAACGTGGGGACACAGAGCTAGGAAGTTCAGGGAGAAGTGACTCTACCAGGTTCAGCTGTTATCCAGAATACACAGAGAGCAGGAGGTTCCCATTATGGCCTGTGTGTAATGACAGCAGCTGGTGAAACTCCAGCTGAGAGCCTTTATAGCTGAAAAATTCAAAATTAAGAGCTTTAGAAACAGATTGGATCCTGTTTCCACTGCCAGAAAAAAAGTGCTGTTTAATGTGCGATGGCGGTGTGTATTTTTGTGTGTGACACACGTGGACGCTTTGATAGACAGCTCAGGTGTGCTTTTTGTAAGCAACATTTATTTGGAGCTGACAATAAGATCTCTCATTAGAAAATTAGTAAAGTTGCATCATTTTTCTCAAGAGTGAAATGTTCCTTCTAGTAATCTATTCCTCAAGACACGTGGCTAAAAATTTTAATAAGATATTGGAAAGCCAGTTCTCATTCTTCCTAACTAGAAGTGACATTCACAGGAATTGACATCTCTTGGGGACCAAAGAATAACATGCAAGATATTATGGAAAATCGGAGCAGGTTCAAAAGGAAATGCAAACTCTTTGTCTTTCAACAAAATTAAAAAGTGACAGGGATTTGGGGGGGAGTGGGTAGGGGGAGGGGTTTGTTTGGGTTTTTTAAGAGAGAATGAAGAGAAAAAACTCTCAGGATTATAGCAAAACATTGCATTCCCCCAAGAAATCAGTCCTTGTTATCTTGCTGTGAACTTCCCCTGGATCATATTTCACATACAACCAAATGCACTGAAAAAAACCCCAACTCTTTTTCTACTGCCAGTGGGTGGTATCAGACTAGAAGCAATGAGCCATTTCTGAAGTCATAGAATCCCAGAATGGTTTGGGTTGGAAGGGACCTCAAAGACCATCTAGTTCCAAACCCCCTGCCATGGGCAGGGACACCCTACANCACTCCTTGCCCTTGTAAACAGCCCCTCTCCAGCTTTCCTGTAGGCCCCTTTAGGTACTGGAAGGCCGCCATTAGGTCTCCCCAGAGCCTTCTCTTCTCCAGGCTGAACAGCCCCAACTCCCTCAGCCTGTCTGCACAGGAGAGATACTCCAGCCCTCTGATCATCTTTATGGCCCTCCTCTGAACTCACTCCAGCAGCTCCATGTCTTTCCTGTAGTGGGGACCTCAGAGCTGGATGCAGTGCTCCAGGTGGGGTCTCACGAGAGTGGAGTAGAGGGGCAGAATCACCACCCCCAACCTGCTGGCCACACTGTTTTTGATGCAGCCCAGGACACGGGTGGCTTTTTGGGCTGCCAGTGCACATTGCCAGCTCATGTTGAGCTTCTTATCCGCCAGCACTCCCAAGTCCTTCTCCTTGGGGCTGCTCTCAATCCATTCTCCGCCCAGCCTGTAGTTGGGCTTGGGATTGTGCCGACCCACGTGTAGGACCTTGCACTCGGCCTTGTTGAACTTCATGCAGTTTGCACAGGCCCAGTTCTCAAGCCTGTCAAGGTCCCTATGGATGGCATCCCTTCCCTCCAGCGTGTCAACTGCAACACACAGCTTGGTGTCGTTGGCAAACTTGCTGAGGGTGCATTCGATCCCACTGTCCATGTTGCTGACAAAGATGTTCAACACTGCCAGTCCCAGTACTGACCCCTGAGGAACACCACTCATCACTGGTCTCCACTTGGACATCGGCTGTTGACCACAACTGTTTGAATGCGGCCATCCAGCCAGTTCCTTATCCACTGAGTGGTCCATCCACGCTGGCTGTCACCAATCACCTCCTTAAGAAGTATCTCCTTACCTGATCTCTGGTGAATCAGAAGAGCTATCATGGGATTCTCCTTTCATGGACAACCCTTTGGGGTCCTTAGCTAATGCCTCTTGCCAATAGGAGATGCTTCCCCTGGATACAAGGCACAGCAGATCGCCCCTACATTTCAGGTGTGCTGGGAGATCATAAAGGAGAGTAGGTAAGGTCCCGTTGGTACTTCCCGATGCAATATTCCACTAAGCACAGCTCAGGTGGATCGGGTTCTCTAGCTTTCTCTTTTATGGCAGTTTAGGAAAAGAAACTTTAGATAAAATGACAAAAAACATACAGGTTAGATCAAACGTGACTTGGTGTGCTTAGGAGAACTGCAGAGGAGCCCAAGTCATTGAGATGAATGGGCTATGCATGACCAAAGAAATTTTCATGTTATCACAGGGGAAGGAATAATTTAAGCTATTAATTTATGCCATTAGTTCCTATAGTCTTTGTCATCACTTACTAATTAACTCCAGATTTAACCCTACGTTGATTATGGAAAATACTACCTCAGTGTGGAGCACCAGCCAGAAAAATTACCTAAAGCCTTGGATGCATAAAAAACCAAAAATACAGTGCCACAGTCAAGGGAATGGCTTCAGCTGGCATGTTCTTTGTAGTTTTACTCATTTCTAAAGAATTCAAGATATAAACAGTTATAAAGCAGGCAATGGAAATGATTAGTCACAAAGGATGGTGTGCACGGGCAAACAGCACAAAGCAGGTCACATGCCAAATTATCACAGTAATGTGTTCTCAGATTCATGTGCTTGTACCTGCCTTAAGACTTCACTGAGGCCAATGGTGCACCAGGAGTCAGTGCTCAGAATCCATAATGTTGAAGACAAAAGCCACGATACTAGATGGAGTAGGTTTTTTTCAGATACACAAATACTTCAGGGCATGAAAGAAGTATCTAGCAATGGAAATGTCACTTATGGGGAAGTTATCTTTTAGTTTTCCATCTGATGGTTTCTTGCAATTTCCTCAGAAGTATTTAATGCTGAGCACTGCTAAAGAACTTAGTGGGAAATTCATATGCTCTAGTCAGGACATTCCCATATAACTAAATGTACAACTCCTTTGATTTAGAAAATATTATTGAAACGAATGAACTGCCCACTTGCGTACCTATTTCCAGGACAGGACCTAACTGCTGTAAAGCACCATCCTGTTATTTGCAACGTGAAACAAGTAGTCAACAGCTCACATGCATGACTGAACTTCCTCATTATTAACACTACTAACCAAGAACTGGGCTTCTGCTTGTGCGTCTCATCGGTCTTCACAGAACGTAGTCTTGGATGACCAGGGGTGTAGGTGGAGTGAGTGATAAGAGAAAGAGATGTAGACAGTTTTGTGTACAAAACATTCCTCCTACGCAATCGGTACTCTGGGGGGGTGGCTGCTAGTTTTAGTCTCAAATTTAAAAGCCACAGGCCAAAAATAAAAAGCTGTTACTACAAATAATAGAAGTCATGCCAACAGGTCAAATCCGGGCTCTTGTTGGTTTTTTGGTGTTGTTTTTTTTTAACAGTGGATGTGCGTGGGCTGTGATGATGATTTGAGCAAGTCGCTTTTGAGAATGAAGAAGAATATAGGAAACAATTTAGAAGTTCTTTAGGTGTTCATCATTTCCTTTTTCATAATAACAATTGAATGGAACATATTAGTAAAGCTCACATACTGTACACCTACATTTTATACTTTTTAGAGAGTATGTGGGGTGCTTAATACAAGATGCCTTAGGAGGATCTAGTGCTTCTTTTGACTTAAAGTGGTTTAGCATGGCATGCATTTTTATGCAGCAAGGATTATTTATGACTGAAAATTAGTACACAGTAAATTGAGGAGTTAAACGATAATTTGCTCTTTACCCCACGTTCATTCCCCATGAGGACACTTCTACCCCTACATGGAGAGCGAATTAGCCAGTTCTCTCTGAACTTGTCCTTCCTTACTCCACCATCATTTCCACGTGTTTGAGACCCTTCGAAAATACCAACTGTCTCATTTGTCTGTGGAGATGCCAGATGCGGCTCTGTTTGGCCTCACGCTATGTAACCTTGGGGGCTTATTCTAAGATCAATTTAGGCACCCAGGCACCTTTAAAGCTACCGGGGCTTCAGAGGGAAATTTCATTCAGTGGAAACAGTATTGCTAACAGTGAACTAAACCGAACCCAAACCTCACCTGCAAAGCAGCTTCAATAGCTTCTTTTTTTAATCCTCTGACATTGAACCACTAATTTTATGTTTCTGTTGATTCCTACCAGGAAGTGAAAGCCCTCTCAGGGCACCAGCTCAGCAAAGGCTTGTGTTTCTCAGCAGGGATCTGTTCAGCCCAGGGACAGCTGGCACCTCCCGGGTCCGGTAAAGTTTCTATGTCACAGTGTCTTCCTCCCTTCTACCCTCATCTTCCTCTCCCCATATGACCCACCCCGTGCACAGCAGATATTCCTGCCCCTGCTGCACAGCTCAGGGATCTTTCTGGCACAGGGGATTTTTGCACTTGCCTAAAGTGAGCTCCAGCTGTACTGCTCCTGGCAGGAGGAGGCTGACTTTCATGTTGTGGGGGTAAGTGGCTGACTACTACCACCAGCACTGCCCCTAAAGCCTGCTGAACCCTGCTGAACCCCTCAGCCTCCATTTGCCCCTATCAGTCCCATTGCGTATCCCTGCACTTACCTGTAGGTTTATGCTTGTGTAGTTTTCCACCTACGTCTGTGTGTGTGTGCGTGATCTTCCATGGCTATATTGTCTGCATGCAGACACACATCTATGGGGTATGGATTGGAATGGTAGGAAACCACAGCTTCCCTCCTTCAGATCCAAGGAGAAGGTGGAGAGAAGTGGAAACTCTGCGCTAAGACAATCATAGAACCGTTTGGGTTGGAAGGGACCTTTTACAGATCATCTAGTCCAATCCAAATATCTGGTGCCTGAGCTGAAGATGGGTTACAAAGATCTTATCACAGGACTTCCAATTTTTAAGACTTAAGTGTTTTTTCTGGAAAGCAGTTCAAGGTCACCAAATAATTAGGGATTGTTACTGGCCTCAGCTGGAACTGAAACAGAAGTAAGATTAAAAGTCTGAGTCTCTGGTTATAAGCATTCTTATCTAGAGAAAAATAAGCTGGGAGGAAAGAGGGTTAAAATAAACTTGAATTAATAAAGGAAGAATAGAATTTGGATTCTGTTGACTCTCAAGAACAGTTCTGATATTTGTTTTGTTTGGCCTTTCTAACTGCATCATGATATGAAACCCTACAGCTTGAGTTTCAGGGATCGCCCTTTGAAACAAGATAGGGTTTCAATTCTCTGAAGACTGAAGGCTGAACTCCTACCACAGCTGTGATGGTGGAAGTCAGAATAACTCCACTGACCTCAGTCTCAGTTGCTCTGAATAACTTCGTGAGGTATGTCTTTAGCTAGGCTTTTCTGCCACTCTTCTATGTGGGGGGGGTGTTATGTGGTTTGGTGGGGTTTTTTCCTTTTGCAATTTCTTTTTGTAATGATAGCAGTGCCTTCTGAAAGTGTTGGATTGATGCTCTGGACATCAAAGCCTCTGTCAACAGAGCCCGTACTGAAATACTGTCCAGCCAATGTTCCTGAAGCATAACCTGAAGGGATTGTTTGTTAAGCGATGAGGATAATTCAGTCTCTGAAGCCACTCAAGCCCTGGCCCTGAGCAGAGCTGGAACAAAGATCAGTTTGTCTCCAGACTTCTTCACCTTTTTTTTTTTTTTTTTTTTCCCTAACTCTGTTGAAAGCATTTTCCAATGTCTTGTTCTTTTAGAAATATTGACAATAGACAATGGTCGTAATTCTAGTAATCTCAGGCAAGGTTACTGTTCATTCAGTCTGGTTTCTTTGGACACCCAACCTGTGGCTCTTACATCCTGTAAAAGACATGACATTTCATACCTGGTCACCAGAGGGGCTAGTCATGCCTGGTCACCAACATTCAGTTCTGAATAATTCTCTCCCACAGCTTTTCCTCACACTTCTACTCAGATTTTCTCTCTTCTGATTTCCAAGGGGCCTTGGTTTCTGGGTTACAGCTCCTGCAGGCTTTGAGCTGGCTGCGTCAGCTCAAAGGTCTGAAGATGGTCTCAGCACTCTCCTGGTGCCACCAGATAGCACACATGGGTCAGGGCAGCAGCCCTCTGCCACGGGAGCTCATTTTATTGACAGCTACAGTGAACACAAAAGGTAGCTGTGATAGAAATATTTCTTGGTTTCTGTCAAGGCAGATGCTTCCATGCAGGGGACATGCACTCGTCTTGGTAGAGCAGCTATGTTATCTCCAGTCATATTAGAAAACACAGATTTACAACTGCATTTCTTAAAGGTGAGGGAATGTCCTGGCCTTGATGCATCTTATTTTGTGCTGTTTCCAACAGACAGAAAGCTTTCAAAAGCTCCAAGGTCTGAACCACTTGTTCTTGAGAGAAATATCTCTTTGTGCTTTATCTGTGAGGTTATCTTCTGGGCGAAAGCCGAGACCCCTGCATGCAGAGGGTTCTTGCAAAATCCCTCAAAGACAGATTTTGGGAATTGGTTTCCTCTAAACATTATTGTTGCAGAACAACAGATTATCATTTGATCTGGTCTCAGTAAAAAAAGCCAATAATTTTCATGTACTTTAATTCCATTTACATATCTTTATCATTTCTTGAGTTACACATGTATAATATCTATGTGTCAGTGAATGAAGTTAATTCTTAGGTAATTAAACCTTAGGCAATTAAACCTTAGGCAAGCATAGGTACAGAATCACTTACGGAAGTGGTGGTGCATAGCACTGGGCAAGGGATAAGAGTGGGAAGTCTTTAACTGTTCTGCTGGAAGAGGTGGGTTTAGCCCCACTTCCACTAGTGGGTTTAGCCCCACTTCCACTTCCACTTCCCTGTGTGTCCTGCCACCAGATGGGGAAGCCTGACTTCACACGGTCCCGGCTGCTGGCAGGAGGTGGCACCTCTCTGCCAAAGTGACGTGCTCACACCCCCAGGGCAATGCTACTGACAGGCTTGCAGAAGGTGTCAAAATACCTTTCAAAACTATTAGAAGCGAAGAAGTTTTGGAGAGATCAATTGCATGGGAAGAGCGAGTGTCTGGGGGAGAGACTGGCTGTAACAAATACCGTCGTTTGTGGTCCCTCCAAGGAATGCATCCTCCAGTGTGAAATGTGAAGGACAGCAGAGTTCCCACCCAGGGGCGGTCAAAGAATACGCACAAGCAATTGAGTGGATAAAGGAAGAGATTTTTGCTGTTGATTAAGCTTTTTTTTTCTTTCTGTTTCTTCACAAATATTTTATCAAATTTTTTTATTGTGTTGTCAGGCTTGAATATTTTAAGTATGTATTTTTTTACTTCCCATTTCTTTATATCTCTCTGGAGACAAGGGTAGTTTCAAAGTAGTTGCCTAATCTTTATTTTCCTCATAAAGATGTGACGATCCTTAACACTGGAACACCCCAAGCATGTTCTCAGCCTCCCTTACGCTGGTCTGACATTCCCCGAGGGTAAGGGAATATTGTCTACAGGAACTGCACAGGCCAGTTTGAAAGCTGGTGCTGCGGAGGTCAGCAGAAGTGGCAGCATCTCCCAGTGGCTAATGGCAATGAGGAAGCTCTCTGGCATGTGGCAAGGTGAGGAGAAACCTCACCTGAACCCTGGGTGTCCCTGTGAAGAAGTTTGCAGCTTTCAGGTACAGTCTGTGTGGCATTGCAAGTTTGGAAATCTCAGGAAGGATCTCCCAAGATCTGCCTGAGGCAAACGATTGCTCGATGCCGGGCTGTAGGGAAATGTTTTTGCTGGCAGACTCAGCATCTCTCTGACAGTGAGCAGGAGGCAAGGGATAAGTTCGCAGCTGTGGGAGTGCATGGACGGCTCATGTTAGCCGATAGGTGTGTGTGTCCTGAAACACACTTGGCCTTGGGCACTGCAGTCAGTATTACTGGGACATGATTTCTTCCATGTAGGATATAAATCTGATGGCCTCCTCTGAAATCAGACACCTAGCAGCTTTCATTCCAACATGTTCTTTTCCAGTAGTGGTGGTGGTAGTGTTCCCAGTGACACGGTGGGAAATCCAGGTTCAAGTCTGATTTTTTTGTGTCTGGGATGATACTAACCCCTGCTGTATAGATGCTCATGAGAGGAGACACCAGGAACAGGACACTTCTGACTCCAGTTTCTGCCCATGGGATTCTTCATGCACTTCATCATATGACACTGCATGTAAAATGTACCATTGTCCTGCAGCAGGAACCCGAGCCTCCGCGCTGTATTCCCTCCAGTGCAAGGGCTTATCCTTACAGTCACGCTGTACCTTACAGAGACTTGCTGTGCAGCAGTAAACGTGCGCCTTTGCGGCACAACAGATTTTCAAGCAGCGCTGTTGGAGCTGGCTCTTGGAGAGCAAGCTGAGTAACAAAGCCACGTGAAGAGTCGCGGAGCTCTGTGCCGGCTGATTTAGCCTATTAGCTGGACTAATTAGCCCAGATGGAAAGCAATACTAATGCAGTCACTCTGCTTCTGCTTTCTGAGCCAGTTTGTTCAGAGCCAGCTCTGATATTTCTGCACAGTAGAGCATTGTCTGTGTAAATATATTCTCCGTGCCACAAATCACTTTGTAACACCCCTACTGACTGCATATACCATTGCTGACTCATATCTTTATGTGTCCTGGGGACCTCTTGTATGGGATCTACAAGTGACAAAGGCACACTTTTCCCCACGTTATTTACTGGGAGAGTTTTTATTTCCTACCCTAGATGATCTAGTCCACATCTATTTTTTTAATGACTTTTAATTTGAAAGTTCCTTAATGCTGCTGTGAGATGGCCTCTATTTTGCAGTATCAGCACATTTTATTCATTATTTCTAATGTAGCTGTCAGTGTTGGCAAGCATATATTCCAGTGAAAAGATTAAACAGTCTACACAGCAGTGTACAAAGCAGACTAAAAAGTAGGCTAAAAGAAAGACATTTCTAAGTGTGTTAGCTTCACATGGATGTAAACCATAGAGGGAAGAAAATGAAATACTGTTCATCAAAGCTATGATCAGTTATGTAAGGGTTGAACAAGGATAACTACTTACTAATAATTCTCCTTCTTTTGACTTCTAGGTGTCCTCTAAAAACATAGAATAGAATTTAGAAACAGATTATGGAGCACTGGAGTGAGAACGCATAGGAAGGTCTGGGGAAAAGAATAAAGTATACCGAATTGTGCTGAAATCTATATGAAAAACTGTAACGAATGCTGGTGAACCTGAAGCCTAAAGGAGTGGAGGTAGAGACACAGAATCTGTACCACAGTCCTCAAAGAAGAGGCACCAGATGGCCATCTGCCATCAGGGAGAACGGGTGCCTTTGCAGGAAATAGGGGAATGTGTCCTTTTGGCTGTTTACTTGCCAGCGGGGTGGTACCCTCACCAGAAGTGAGGATGCTGTATGTGCGGACCCAGCAGAGGGTTCACCAGATGGAAGCATTCGAGTCAGATACCGTGGTGAAAAGGACACGGTGGTGAAAAGGACACGGTGGTGAAAAGGACACGGTGGTGCCAAAGCGTCGTTTCCATGACACCTAATCTGGTTTAGAGAAATCTCTGGGAATTCATAGCAAATTGCCTGAGAGGTGATAATGAATTTAGATTTAGACAAGGAAATTCCCAGAGAAATTTCTCAAGGCCTCAGGTGGCACACAAAGCGTAACAAATATTGCAGGGCAGGTAAGAAAACATGTTCTAGGGAAGTTACTCTGAGTTTTCAGTCACAGCTGTAATTCTGTGCAAATGTTCATGTAAATGTCAGCCCTCAGGAAGGTGGGTAAGCAATAACTGGCATTTGTTTAAATTATAATTGGTGCTAGCAATGAGTGTAGCATATTTTGTGCTTACCTGATGCAGCCTTACCAGAAAGGCAACTGGTCTTAATCTCCTGATATCAACAGAAGGAAAATTTACTTCCTTCACTAGTTCATTCCACTCTGTGCATATTAGTGGTCCATACCACTAATATAAATATCTTGGGCTCATCTTTATTTAGGACTCCCATCTTTGTGCATCTGTGAATTTATCCATGGTTATTTTCTTTTTACTTCCACGTCAATGATGGAAATAGTCAGTAGTGTTAGTCCAGCAGAAAACCCTGCTAGAAACGCACCATTCGACGGCAATCCCCACTGAGGACATGTTGAAATCGTTCCACTAGTTCTAAATCTGGGCACTGTTTAGGTTGTTTGTATTTTATAATGTCATAGTTGTATAATGTCATATTTGTATCAGGATGTCGAGGTTTAAACACTGAATACATACCTTTGCTTTCAGTGAATTCTTTATCTGTTTTTCCACTATTTTGCCTGAGATTAACAAACTTAAACCTCTTCTTGCACAATCCCCACCACAACGCATTTGCTTGTTTTTAATATTGCTGCAACAGTTGCACTCTATCAGTCTTTTGGAATTTCAGTCTAGCTGCATTTGGTACTGTTAATGCCATAATATATCAAGAAATATCAGGAGGCCAGAGGTACAGCATAGCCTGCTTTTTTTCCTGGGTGCAAATAACGTAGGCTGCTTGATGTAAAAGTATTTATCCCAAGAGTTGCATTTTTCCATCATCTGACTTACTTGCTAATTTGACTGCAGTTCATCATCTTCATGTGATGTGGGTTCATCATCTCCCTTCCTCCAAATGTAAACTAAAACCCCAACATACTTCTGCTTTTTCTGAATCATTATTGACAGTTTTATCATTCCTTTGAGTAACGGGCCTTCTTCCTAATGTATGTATAAAATTTCTTCCTGCTATCTTAACTTCCCTCCCAACTTCTTTGTAACTTTAGTCTCTTTCAACAGTTTTCTATGATGCTATAGCAGCTGGCAATTTGTTATGAAAACCCGTCTCTGGCAGGCTATAAAACAATCCCTTTATGAACATGCTTCCTGGAGAAAAGGCCACTCACACACAGCAGGACCTGAGTCCTGCGACCCAGAAGACATAAAGCCTCAGTAATTGTCTGCTGAGACCATCCATACCTGTATGTAGGGTTTTAGCTGTGGGGAACACACATTGCTATGATAAGCAGTGCCTGTTCGAGTTCAAGGAATTGAGTGTGTTTTGTATTCATCTGAGTGAGCTGCCTGTGGGCTCTGCTGGCTGTACTGACTGATCCCATGACAAGCTGAAGATGTCTTCAGTGAGGAGGTAACCAAGCCTTTGATGTTCCAGAAAGCCTTGAGGTCAGGGTGTGGGTTTGCAGGAACCTGCCAGACCCTGAGAACATGACCTTCACCTCAGTCTCTCTGACTACTGGGGCAGTGGAGGATGCAGTGGAGGACCCATTTGCACAAGCCACAGAGATTAAGAAAAAAAAATGGTGGGGAGGAAATGGCTAACACATCATACCTTCAGCACAGTAGCAGAACCTAGGCTTGATGTGGTTCTCGTAAATCAAGTATATTGATTTGTAGTAGAGGGGAAAGGAGAGAGACCACACAGACGTGGAACTTCCATATGTCAGAGCAACTGACGTCATCTACCTAGACTTGTGCAAGGAATTTGATGCAGTCCCGCATGACATCCTTGTTTCTAAATTGGAGAAGCATGCATGTGACAGATGGACCACTCAGTGGATAAGGAACTGGCTGGATGGTCGCACTCAAAGAGTTGTGGTCAACAGCTCAATGTCCAAGTGGAGACCAGTGACGAGTGGCGCTCCTCAGGGGTCAGTACTGGGACTGGCCCTGGTTAATGTCCATGTCGGACTCAGTCCCACATGGGCAGTGAGATTGAGTGCACCCTCAGCAAGTTTGCTGATGACATCAAAGTCTGCGGTGCAGTCGACATGCTGGAGAGAAGGGAAGCCATCCATAGGGACCTTGACAGGCTTGAAAGGTGGACCCATGCGAACTGCATGAAGTTCAACAAGGCCAAGTGCAGGGTCCTACACATGGGTCGGGGCAATCCCAAGCGCAACTACAGGCTGGGCGGAGAATGGATTGAGAG
>VWZZ01000794.1:75970-87566 GCA_013399095.1 Psophia crepitans | reverse complement strand
CCCCCTTTAGTTTCAATAAAAATAATAGTGATAGGACAAGGGATGATGTCCTTAAGCTGAAGGAGGGGAAATTTAGATGAGACATTAGGAAGAAATTCTCCCCTGTGAGGGTGGTGAGGCACTGGAACAGGTTGCCCAGAGAAGCTGTGGAGGCCCCGTGCCTGGCAGTGTTCAAGGCCAGGTTGGATGGGGCTTTGGGCAGCCTGGTCTAGTGTAGGGTGTCCCTGCCCATGGCAGGGCGGTTGGAACTAGATGGTCTTTGAGGTCCCTTCCAACCCCAACCATTCTAGGATTCTATGATTCTGGTTGCCTAAACGTGAGCACCAAGTGCTGTTTGAGGTGCTTTGAGCTGTAGGGCCATGTCTCCAGCTGTAGCTCCAAGGACATGGGTGTCTTGCAGCTCCTATGTCGTAACTCTCAGCTCCGTGTGAAAGTTCAGGTTACCTTAAGGCATCTCAAAGGGCAAAAAAAAATGCAAATGTTTAGGCATCTAAATTAAGCCCACTGAGTGGGAGTCAGATTAATACACCTTAATTGAGGTAGCTAAGTAGAGGCATCTTATTTGCAAATAAAGCTTCCTTCATAACCAGTGGAAATCTAGTGAATGCACTCCAGTAATTTGATTAAGAATAGGGGGATACGTTTGGATAAGCTGAGTAGCTCTTTGGAAATACTGACTAGGGATAGGTCACTATTGCCTCAACAGGGGCATGTCGTGGTTAGTTAGATGTCTGGGGTATCTCCCCTGACGCCTGGCTGCTGCTCCCAGGGTGCAGGCCCTGTGTCATAGGTACCCTCCCTGTGCAAATGTCACAGATACTGTAGGGCATCTTAACTAACATTAGCTGTTTACATGTGCGCAACAGGAACGCTATAATCTAGCCCTAAACTCCACTGGCTGCAAGGGAACATTACTCAGCTAGCTGACATACAGACGTTTAAATTCCTGTGTCCTAATCTGGATCTGAATCTCACCTGCTGTGTTTGATACAGGAGCCACATAGGTTAAAATAATTGTTATTTCTAAGCCTAATGTTGTGCTTAGTTTGGCTCAAAATGGAACATTTTTAGACTGCGTGTCAAAACGTAACTGCTGTAGGAAACACTTTATGTGGTTTATTTTTTAACCTATTGTCCTAGTTTCGGCTGGGATAGAGTTAATTTCCTTTCTAGCAGCTGGTGTAGTGTTGTGGTTTGGATTTAGTATGAGAATAATGTTGATAACACAGTGATGTTTTAGTTGCTGCTAGGTAGTTGTAGTGTCTGCACTAAGTCAAGGATTTTTCAGCCTCCCACGTGCTGCCAAGGGCACAAGAAGCTGGGAGAGCACAGCCAGGACCCGGGCTGGCCAGAGGGATCTCCTTACCTCAGAACGTCATGCTCTGTATAGAACTGGGGAAGCTAGCTGGGAGGCGGGATTGATGCTTGGAAACAGGCTGGGCATTGGATTTTTTTCTTTTCTTTTTGCACGTTGTGAGTAAGTCAGAGATGCCTTTGTGCATCACTTGGGTTTTTTGGGGGGTTTGGGGGGGGGAGTGTTGTTTTTTTATTTAATGCCTATTCCTATTCCCTCCTTTTGTTATCCTATTAAACTGTCTTTATCTCAACTCACGAGGTTTTTTCCATTCTCCTCCCCATCCCCTTGGCGGGGGGCTGAGTGAGTGGCTGCGTGGTGCTGAATTACCTGCTGGGGTTAAACCCTGACACAGGATATGTCGTAGGCCCAGATGCTCTATTTGTAGAAGCAGGATTTACCAGCAGTCTTCTGCCCTTCATGCCACCGAGACCTGCAGACTCTCAGGTATTTATGCACAGTAGTGAGAAGGAGGGGAGAGTATTAGCATACCTAGCAGCGTACGCCCGTGGCATGAGGTGAAGGAGGCACGTTAATATTATGTGAGCAAGAAGGTGCAGCACTGTATGATTGGCCCTTATAATACAAATAACAGCTTCTGTCACCTCAGTTTTGTTATCCTTCACTTCTAACTCAAAGTGATGTTTTGTGATAAAAGAGCCTATTGCAAAGACTTCCAGGCACCGGTCTGTTCGCAGCAGAGACGGAGAGTCTTCTGCAGACACATCAATTCTGATCAAGGCAACATTCTTCCCACTTTTCTGGAGGGAAAAATCACTGGAAACGTTTCGTGGCATCAGTGAGTTTTGTGTGAGCAGAAACAGAGGAGAAATGCCTCTTTTTTTCTCAGTGGTTCAATATGTCACCAGATAACTCTGTCCTGATGCACTGGAGAAGATATAGCATTGAACGGGGATGGCAGAAGTTAATGAATAATTACTTGGATATATTATATCTTTCATGAGAAGATTTCAAATTGTATTACAAACAGTAAGAAAATAAGTTTCATAGCACTTGGTGATGTAAAGGAAGCTGAAGGAAAATTAATTTCATTCTGAAAACACATGGTTGGAAAAATAAGCAAGCTCCCTTATCATTGTACCAAGAACAGAAATAATAAAAAAAAAAAAGGAGAAACAAAATGAGCACTGACTGTTTACAAATTAGTTTGAGATGCGAACAGCTCAAACCCTTCAGATTTTTGGCAGCCGGAATGAAACCTTGCAGGCAATGACAATTTTATTCTGAACTGAAACTTTCGTTACCTTATTTCACCAGCGGTTTTGTAGCCTACATGTTTTCTAAAAGTTTTCCTATAAACTTTCGGTTGTTCAAGTAACTGTATGTTTTGTGGCTGCTATTTTTTTCTTACCATTATTGTTATCTGTTCTTGATATGCAGACAAGGATTATAATAGAGATGACTGATAGTCTTCAAAGATCAGATTGGCATAATTCCTCCTATATTCTTACTTCACATTGTGGTGTTTCACAACCCATGGTCATAGCATCAGCGCTGCTCTATAACTCCACAGCATCTCTCGTGCTTGTTAACTGTGATCCATCCTACATTCAACCTGTTTCAGCCTTAGGACTATGTGGGGCATGGATATGATTTATTGTTCAAATAACTTTATCTCTTGTAAAGTGTTAGGTTCCTTTATGAATAGTAAAATTGTCTTCAAGTTATAGAAAATGCCAACCCGTGTCTCTTGCTTTATTCCTGGTTCAAGGCTCACATAATTTCATCAGGACTGTTACGGTTTGGTGTGTAAAGTTGCCTTGAAAACACTGCGTTTCAAATGCTTTCTTCAATCTGAAGTGGGCTATCAGGGTTTGTAGTCATCTGTATTATGTCTGTCACAGAGTGTGTGCTCTTTAGAGCTAGACTGCACGGTACCAGACAGCTTCTCCAAGGAGACAACACTCCTTTGTTCATTTCTGGCTGTGTTTTCTGCTTATTAGTTGAATTCTTGGCACAGTTGTTGGACAGATGTCCACAGTGGTCACAATCACAAGACTGTTTTGGGTCTTCTTGTTGTTAGGTTTGGTTTCTAAGGAACTTTCAGCGCCCTTTTCATTGTCTGTGCCCTTTTGAGACATAGCTGTCCCCTCTACCACCTTTCTGAAGGGCGAGACAATTTCCTACATAATTCTGAGTATCGAGCTTTCTCATCCTGATAGCACTGCTGTCACAATATTTCAGTTATAGTATCCAGTCCACAGATATTTCTAATTCAAGACTTGGAGCTATATATAAAAAGAATAAAAAAACCCAACCAACCAAACAAAAAACCCCAAAACACCAGAGGTACTACCTCTGCACAGTTTTTATTATTTGTACTAGTTTCACCTGGATCTTACAGAAAGTCCCAGCAAAATTCATGTTGAATGTAGGGGGCAATGGATTGAGCCTGATGAAATATAACACGATGGCTCAGGTGTTAAGAACCCATCTGCTGGTACAGTTTATCAGGTGGCTGCAGAAATATCAGCTGATGCATTCTCACAGTGGCAAGAGAACAATTTATCTATTTGGGAGCAGTGATGATAATGTAAGAACACTTGTACTGGTCCTATGAAAGGTCCATCTAGCCCAGTGTTTTATTTCCAACACCTAGAAAGGAGTCAGCTTTTTAGAGGGAGAAGTGGTATGTTCTTTTAAGAAGTGATGATGGGGTTTGCTGCTTTAAGTTTGCCCAGGCTGACTTGCAACCCACCTGAACTCCTGGCATCCATAGCATGCTGCAGCAAGCAGATCTGCAGCCTAATCACACAACCACCACCTTCTGTGGTATTTGTGTAGACCCTTTTTGCAGTGGGGGAACTAGCACTGCACACAGTTTCCAGGCTGTGAGCCTTGATGGCATAAGGCTGTTCTCAGCTTTGTTCTTGGTTCCCTTGCTAATAATCGCTAACGTTCTGTTTGCATTTTAACTCTTGCTAAGCATTGAACTACCAGCTTTTTGGAACTATTACGGCTCAAGCACTCATTCCTCAGTGGTAATAACCAGCTCAGGGCGCATCATTTTACATGCTACGTTAGGAAGATTTTTGCAATTATTTGCACTGTGTTTCAGCTTGCTCTCTTGTTCAGTATTATTAAGTCCTTCCTTCCAGTCAGCACTTATCTTTACTACCCCAAATAACTAGATATCAGCACATTTTATCACCTCCCTTCTCACAGTAAATTTTACATTATGGTACTTTTATCATATCGTGTATGACTACGTTGAGCAGCTTTATTCCCATGCCAAGGAAGGAAGCTGCCTTCCCTCACTCTGCTGTAAAAAACTCTGTTTTACTCTTGCCTTCTTTCCCCCATCTTTTAGCCTTTTTTTTTTTTTCCAGTGGTCCTCAGCTTCTTGAAAAGCCTTCGACAAGTAACTGCACCGAGGGTGTTTTAGCAATCTATATAGGCTGTATCGGCCAGATGTCTCTTTTCACATGCCTAGTGACTCCTTCAGGGAACTCCCAACAGATTTACTTGTGAGGTGCAAGTCCTTTTTCCAAAAGCTATGCTGACTCCTCCTCAACACGTTATCTTTATGGACTCTCCTATTCTTTTATTACAGTCTTTATTAATTCACCGTGGTCCAGATGCCATCTCTGTAGATCCCTGACTCTCTCCAAACCATTAAAAAAAAAACAACCAACACATTTATTACTTTTCTCAGATACTGATTTTAAAGAAGAGGTTATATACTGTAGTTTGAGCTATATTCACTTAGAATTGCTGAGAGAATATAGTCTTGTCCTGGTGATTATCTGTTTATCTTGTTCATTTAAACCACAACCTTCCTGCTGATCCTTCGATGTGTCACTGATTCTCTAATAACTCTTCCATAAAGGAAGGGTCTTGCATGGAAATTTCCCTCTTTTCGAGAAGACATTTATTCAGCTTTTCTGTAATGCTCTGCTATGATCTTATCTTCTCTGAGGGTACCTTTAGACTTCAATCACATACTGACTCTACTGATTCTCTGGTATGCTTCCTGCTCCTGATGCATTTGGAAAAGGATTTACTGTTGGTTTTTATACTTTACTGCATGTTGCTCTTGAACAAGAGTTCTGGTTTATTTTATTGTACTTTTAAGCTTTTTTTATTTTCTTCATTTGGATATGTATCAGTTTTTAAAGGATGCTGTCATAGATTCTACATCCTTGCAGGATGAATAAGCAATAAAAAAAAATATCTATAGTTTTGCTCAGTTTAAAAGGACGATTACAGTGAGGATTCTTGCCAGAAAGACGTTCAAAGCTTCTGAGAGTTTAGAGAGTTAAATATTAAGTCTTCATGCTGTCTAACAAGGATTTAAAGATAACTATGGGATAAACAGAGCAGCCATAGCCTACATATGAAGAAAGATTTGAGGAAGGGCATAAGGATGTCAGCATAGTCATAGGGCAGGGTAAGGGGGCTCAGTGACTCAGGTTGTTAGGGAGCAAAGCTGGAAACTACACTGGTTTCCCTAGCAATACTTGCCACTCACACCAGCAACTTCAGCTGTCTCCACCAGGCAGATGCAGGCAAGTGCTCCACGCCTCCTCACACCACGAGGGTTTTGACGCTGCTGCTGCCTTCCACTCTGGGCTGCTCCCTCCTTTCGTTGTGCCTAAAATCAGCCCTGCTCCTGAGAGATGCCTGCTTCCCCATTCTTCTAATGATGATTTCGTACCTAAATCCTCCTACATGAAACTCTTAGTCACCAAGTTTTCTAGTGTTCATGCCTTCACAGGCATGGCTGGGGCTGAGCAGCTCTGAGAGGTTGTATTCCTGTGCAGGATTTCATGTTTTGCTCATCACTCTTTCTCGTGTGAGCCATCACAAAAAAGGTTGTAGTTATGTGAGTAGTAATTTCCTGCTGGAAACTTCACAACCATGTAAGTTATATCACTTTGACAAGATGAAAATGGTTTTACTCACCAGCTGCGGACTGGAATTGTTCTGATGATTTCCGTTACCCTGCAGTTTACTGTAAGAGACTGGAAAGAGTAGGAGTTAATCAGAGTGTAGTGCAGTCAAATCACGAGTGGTACAGCGGAGGTTTAGCACTGTGTTATTTGGGATTCTCTGTCCCTGCAGCTATGGCTAGATTTCATTTACTCAGTCTCAAAAGTGGAAAATTAAAAAAAAAAAAAAAGAAAAAAAAAAGAGTACTTTATCTGGAGACAAGTTTCACTGTTGCTATAGATTTGGTGTTTACTGTCATTCATGTGCTCAGTGTGAAACTGATTACTGCATTTTGGATTGTAAGGAGATATTCCTTTGGCACATGCGATGAAAACTGATGTTTCTCACCTGTCTAACACAGGTTAGTAGATGAGGTCATGTGGGAGAAGTTCATACTTTCCACTCATACAAGCAGGCAAGTTAAGGAAAATGCACTGTTCTAGTCTCAGTAATGGCCTTTTCCTTGCTTAACAAGTATAGTCCTGCAGGCTGAAAATCCCAGCTATCCAGAGTGGTTATTTCCTCTGAAGACCAGCTGGATGACAGATTACTTTGACGGAATTTTTATGAATCCCTGTCTTCCAAATCCTTTCCATGTTTTTCCTAGATATTTCATGCAACTGCAAAACATGTTAGTCAAACGGACATCCCTGAGTCTCCCATGACGGAACTCAGTAATGTAGAGGCCAAACCAAAATTATAGCTGCTTCCACACAAACACGTCAAAAAGCAGGCAGGAAGGGACTGTTGTCTTCTGCAGCAAGGAGTGATACAATCTGATTGCAAATGCAGTGCAGAAAAAAAAAGGAATAATCTGTGTTGGCAGCAACAGTAATGACCACAGACAGATCACTTTCCTCTCGTCCTCCACATCAGCAAGACTGTAACATTGAAGGCAAGGAGGGATGTATTAGCTGTCAGCCAGATACGTTGGAGAAGTTTTAATGAGTTTATTTCCTTAAAGCTTCAGCCGGAAAGCGTGACAGAAATAGGCAAAATGCCTTCATGAAGCCTTGCTTTTTCTGGCATACTTCCTCCCTCCATAATGAATTGTTCTGTCCCTGCAGGGAGACAGTTGGGCCCTGGAATAGGTTATGTAACTTAAATTAATTGCAGTATTTGTCGGCATTAAAAAAAAACCAACATAAAAAGCCAAACCAGAGGCTTTATTTCTACCAAAGGTTTGGTACGAGTCCGGTAAACACAACAGAGAATCCCATTAATGAAAACATTTGCTCTTTTTTAGATCTCTATCTTTGGAATTTAAATATTTTTCATGTTTCTCTGGCATTTCTAACAAAGATAAGGTACCCTCTTTTCACCTAAATATATTGTCCTTTTAATCCATGCCTTTTGGGGGGAACAATCAGAATCCTGGTACCTCTTGGAGCAAGTATTACTACTGATGTGTACAGCACTGTTAGAGAGCGGCCCCCATTGAGGCCCCTTGTGATAGTGTCTCTGGAGCCTGTGGTTTCAGTCTGCGTTCCCAGGTTGGGATAGCAACTGAAAGGAACAGCAGCAAGCAAAAATCACACATGGCCCTGATTCTGGGATAGAACAACAGATTGAGAAATACCTGAGCATATTTAAAGCATTAGGTGTGTTGCATATTTAAATAGGTAACCCAGTCCTGAATCCCATGGTCGGATATCTTGCTAGGATCTCAGTACTGGGTTTTAATCTGGCACTTCTCCATTTTTGTAGTTACACATTTCTCTGATGCTTTTTTCAAGCAAAATACAAGTTCCTGACATGGGACACAAATGCTTCTGTTTCATGGGACTGAGCATGTTTTATCCCATGTTTTACAGGGTAATTGTTAGACTTACAAACTAACAAAACCAAAACCCAAGAAACCCACCCAGCCCACTCTTAGCCCCACCCCAGGTTTGCGTTTTGGGTTCAGTGCAGACAGCTTACGCTCGGCTCTTTATAGCTTCTGTCCCCCATGGCTGCATGAACAACAAAGAAAGAAACTTTTAGAGAGCAGCTGGAGCTCAAAGTGTGTAGTGAGACATCACAGGTGGGAAATCAGGTATAAGCAGGGATTCTGCAAGAAATGGAAAGAAAAACTGATCAGCAAAGGTAAACCATGTCTTGTGGTCAGGAAATGAGACTTGCCAAAAGACAAACCAAATTAGTCATGTGAAGGCAATTATAACAGACCAAGGCTTTGCAGGCACATTGAATAAATAATTTTTAAAAAAAGGAGAGAACAAGGAAGGAGGAAGCAGGGCCACAATGCAGTGACAAGCAGCACCTTTCTCAGAATTCTGGGTGAGCTGGCTAATGAAATCACAAACAAATATTTTGCTAAGTCTGTTAGGCTGTGAATCTTGTCCAGCTAAAAATCACATACTATTTTTCATCATGAGGCTTATGCAAAGTCTGTATTTCAGAAGAATGGAGGTGAAAGCAGCATCACAGCCTTATTCCCTTCAATCTGATTTGTCATATGCAAAGTTGAAGAAAAAAATAGTTAAGGATGTAGAGGTAAATGGGATAAAATGGATTTTTTTTTCCCCACAGTAGACCATGCCAGGCTAGTAGGACCATTCTGTTTGCTAAGAGCATGGATTTTTTAGATGAAGGTGATGTTATATTTACTGATAAAATGAAGTTGGGATGTTTCCTCACTACAGAAGATTATTGCAATTCAAGATTACTGGGTGGCTTCAATGACTAGAACAATGCAAGCTCAATAATGCATAATACGTTTCTGAGCTGGTTAAAAGCTTTAGATACAAGTAATGAGTTCATCAGTTTGAGACAACTAAGAAAGAGCAAGCTCATAAAGTAACTATGATTTCCTGACGTTACACAAATGTGATCCTAAAGGGTCCTGGGCACAGTGTTTACAGGAGGAATAAGTGTTCGAGTCCTCTCAGCTGGAATACTCCGTGCAATTTAGGTCACACGGAAAGCTGAGCTTGTACAGAAGGAAAACTCAGCTCAGAAGAGAGATGGAGAAGGGCCAGTTACCCTGTAATACGGTCTGTGTAAAGGCTTGTCAGTTGAGCCTTCCATTTGGGGGTGGGGAACCTTTTCCTTGCTAAGGACAAAATACGCCTTTCCAACACATTTGGCAGACCACACGTTAACATGCTCCGTTATCCAGTAATAACACACGGGCTAATTTTTAATCATGGGCTGTACCCTAGAAAATGAAGTCACAAAGGCCTATTCAGCCAACGAAATGAAGGTTCCCCACACCTGCTGCAGCTTAATGCTGTCAACGCACTAATCTGTCTTCTCTGGAGACTGGAAGTTCTGGGTTTAGTCAGGCAAGAAAATAAATACTGTAATTTCCACCAACAAGGTCAGGATGTCCTGACACAAGAACTCGCACCGCAGTCCGTAGCGGTGCTACATACAAACTGCAGTCTTCATAAGGGTCTTACCTGTGTTACACAGCCTGCCCACAGTCGTACACAGCTGGCAGTCTTTGTGCAACTGAAAGCAAGGCCCGGGGTAAAGACAGCTACTGGTTGTAACAGAGATACATGCCATGGGAAAGTTTAAGAAACTTCATTTTCGTTAGGCCCTGCCAGCACAATTAGCCCTTGCACTAAGGAATGATTTTTTTCATTAAATAGAGACTCCTCCAAATCCAACAGTAGGTGTTAACAGTGCTGTATTTATGTTCTAAATCAATCAAAGCTCATCACTAAACCACATTTCCTAACCAGCTTCTGCTACTCTCTGCTGTACTTAACACAAAAGGCTTTGTTTCACAGACCAAGCACTCTCTATTGTATTCAGACCAGGGATTCTCTTTGCTACTTCGTACTACAAATTTCTGCGAATGACAAAGAAAAATACTAATAAATGTCATTCACAGGAAATACCGTACCACCTTATTTCTGACCACAGAAACTATTCTAATGCTATTGTAAAGGTCAAAGGCTTTAAAACTAAATTAAAGTATTACATGACTAATCACCAAAGGAATGCTGCTGCATTTTATTCAAATGAACCTACAGAATTATGCAAAGATCAATGTTTTGGGAATATTGCTTTATTAAGTGCTCTTTTTCAGTTACGTTCTTGTTACAAAAGTAAATGGAGTTAAGACTGACCACTTTGTACTTCTCACAGCAGTACTCTCACAGTGGTAACACCACTTTGTATGACATTTTTACAAGACAAAAAATGCATTCTAAGTGGCTGAGGATTTTTAAATAGCTTTTTGATAGATTTTTATATTTTGCTCCTGTGTATTTTGAAATGTCACTTTTTTTTTTCAATTTTCTGCTCATCTTATTTAAAAAAAAAACCCCACTCTGTTATTTTGCTTTTTTTTCCAGTCAGAAAAAGAAATCTGGGCAGTAAGAAAAGGCAAATGGAGAAACAAACAAAAGACAAAGAGAATCCAAAATACTGAATGAAATAAAAGCATAGCTTAAATGAGCATTTAGCATGTGAGAACGAACTTCATCTTACCAAATTTTAAAGGACACCTTTTACAACACTTAAAAATACCTTTGCAGCCGTGTCATCCCTGGGGAGGTACAGGGTACTGCAGAGTCAGGGGGACCGAGCTACCACGGGCACGGGGAAAACCGGGATAAACTGGGAGCCGAACGCAGAGGCCACCCAGCGTCCCACGGCTGGCAGGGCCCGGGCCCCTTCGGAGCCCGCGGTGTTCCCGCTGCCAGCAGCGGGGCACTGAGGCACCCACCCCAGCTGCCTCACGCAGGGCCGGCCTGCGCCCACACAAGCCCGGCTGCAACTCACGGCGGCGCCGTCTCCAGAGCCGAGCTGGGATCCCGGCCGGACCCCAGCCACTGCCACCGCCTACTCCCCCATGGGGACGCGGCAGTTGCAAGTACCTCCGCCAGCTGCAGGGATGTTACAACCTGCCTTCTCCCTGCCCCTGGCGCCTTCCAGGCCCAGGGACCTGTGGCAGACCCTGGTGTTAGGTAAAACCCGATTCTGCCGAGTCCTCCGAGGCTGCGACTTTTACCCCTGCATTTGAAAGGCCTCAGGCAGCGGCCGCCGCTAACAAGGCTTGTGAGGCCACCGAGTGTTCAGCACACGCAGCCCTGAGCCGCCAGTGGTTATGGCTTTTAACTCGCACCCTGCCAGGGCAAGGCAGCCCCTCAGGCACCAGCTGCCGCTGCTTCGGCACGGCGTTGTATAGCCCGGCCCACTCCCTGCCCAGCCCTCCCCTCAGCAGCCTCCCCGCCAGGCCGAGGAGGGACGGCGCGGCCCTGGGTGCTAGCAGCTGGCACTGCCGGCGGCAGGGCGGGCGAGGGGGGGGGGCCCGTCCCGCCAGGTGAAGGA
>VWZZ01000794.1:62744-75137 GCA_013399095.1 Psophia crepitans | reverse complement strand
CGCCGCTTCGCGGCCGCAGCACGGTGCCGAGGGGCGCCGGGAAACGCCTCGGGTGAATCAGCGGGAGAAACGGCACCGCCGCCCCGCGGGACAGCCCTCCTGCCCGGCGAGGGGTCGGGCGGACCCCCGGGAGCTGCCGGTTTCCCTCGCTGGGCTTCTGGAAGCTTCCCCAGCCTCGGTCCGTGTTCGTCGGCAGCCACACGTCTGTGGGAGCGTGGGTGGCAGTCACCGCGGCTCTGGGGAAGGTGCCGTGCCCACCTCTGTGAGAGGAGCCGGGGGAAGACGTGTCATGTCTCCCCGCCCCACGTGTTGACACCTTCGGCTCAGTGCGGCTTGGGTTACCTGCGGGTGTGAGGTGGGATGGAGGGCGTTTGGCAGGGTGAGTCGCCTGTGTGAGAAGGAAAGGCTCTGGGGGAAAAAAAGTGTGGGTGCTTTCCTTCAGGAAGGAAGAGATGAAAGCTGTACTGTTTCCCCACCGATGCTGAGCTGTGGCTTTGGTGTTGTGAGCATCGGCAGTAATTTCCTAGCACGTTTCCAGTGATACTATAAATGTATGTTGAAGTGTGAGGCAAGACTTTAGAGATGAAATATAGAGTACAAATGCGTTTTTTGGACAGCACTTTCTGTAGTGTCATTTCCCTCTTCAAGCCCCTTAAATCTTGGAAGCCCTTTCATCATTATTTAGGTCACACTGTCACCTCTGTCTAGGTTTGAAGTCCCTGTTCACGTAGAGATCTAGGCTCTGTGCAAACTGTGCGTGTCAGTAGAGGACAAGGACACCTGGCATGTGTTTAATTTGACAGCTTTTATCCCACAAGTGCCCAGTGCACATTGGTAACAACTGAAGGATACTGATACCTAGAATGAGTTGAGAAGAGGTAGATAAATATTTCCCCTTCTACCATTCTTTCTGCTAAGACCTCTTTTCTGTGGGTCCTAATGATGCTAGCAAAGAACAGGTCAGTAGCGGGACTGGTCCAGCCTTGTACCTTGTCTAACTTCATCATCACAGATGATGTGATGTTGCTAAGCGGATGTCAAAGCGCCTCTCCTGCCAGTGTATGTGCTCTGGCTGGCCTGTGCACAGGCAGGACTTCAGTTTCCTGTGTGAAATTAGTTGTATTAAACTGGTATCTTTCCTACTGTGTAAGCAAATTTCCACTTTCACTCTTCTCTTGGTGTCTTAATCTGAATAATTATACACTACTTCTGTTTATTTGTAGCTGTACAGGAAATATCTGGAGCCTCTATAGTTCGTTTCATTAACATACCTCTTTCATGCTACAGACAAAGGAGAATTAACTTGCTGTTTTTCTTTTAGGCATAACACCTGTTTCTTTCCTTTCCTGTTACTGTATTTTGGAGCCATCTTACTGTTGCAAGAGAGCTGATTGATAGATACCACTTGTCAGGATTCCATTACTGAGGAGTCAGTACTGGGTCAGTTTAGCGATGGGTTAAACGTTGTTTTTTGTTTGTAATTTTTTTGTTTTAAAATCTCCCAGCTCTCCATAAACTCCTTCACAAAGGCTGACAAACTTTGTGCTAAAACACCTAGAAAATAAAGAGCTTTTTTTGACAGTATAAAGGAGGGAGATACAGAGACACCAGTTCTGGAAAAGGCTTAAAGTTTCAAACTAGTAGGAATGAATACACCAAGATTAATTCCTGCAGGCACCTCAGGCAGGGCTGCTTGAAATTCCTGTGTTTGAGGCCAGTCTTGTCAGAAGACCATGAATCTGTAAGCTTCCACCAGCAGATGAAGCCCCTATACTTCTAAGACCAGACTTCTAATTTAGTTTTCTTGTTAGAAAACTTAGCTGTAACAACCAAAAAAAATTAGTTGGGGGCATGAGAAGTTTTCTCCTTCAATTTCATATTTAAGTGGACATGGAGCAGTCTCTGATAGAAAACCAAATATAGCAGCCACTTTGGTGATTAATACTAAGTAGAAATGGAAATGCATTAAGAACTATTAACTTACTCTTCACAACACTAAAACACAAACATGGATGACCAACAGGCACATATTTGTCACTTTACCTGGAAAGTGTGCTTTTGGCGCTCAACCCTGGTGGGTACGTTGTTTGCTCTTCCCCCCCGTAGCCGTTAGATTGTTAGTGCATTTATTACCGTGCATTGCAATATGGTAAGATTGCAGTAACAAAGGGGTGTGAGTTTTAACTTGATGACGTTTCCTTAGTGGTGGTATATCTGCCCATCTGTTTGACATGAGATGTTAGACAAAGGGTAACTACGCTTTTGTCAGAGTATCCAGCAGTTTCATAAGTTGTTTGGAGTGTGCAGCGCTGTAAGTGTTATGTCAATTGTTGCTGGCTTAAGCCCTGATCTGAAAAGTACTTGCAGATGTAAGTAACCTTATTATTTGTAAAACTTTAGTTTGTATTACTGTAGGGTCAGGATCTTGGCTTGTTACATCTATCAGACCTTCCAGAAAAGTTCATGCAAGCTCAGACTCTAAGCGGAATCGATGGATAGCTCTGTAAACAACTGTGGGGACTCATAACAGTTACCAGGGGACTTCCCGAGTACATTGGGTTTGTTTAGATTTGAAAGTATTGGTTGATACAATGGTTCTTCCACAATGTGTTTTGTCTTCTGATGGGAATTTCTGAGGGAGGAGAGAAAATAACCTCCTAGATGGCCACTCCTTCCTTGCGTAGCTAAGCATTCTTCTGTCCTTTTTTTTTTTTTTTCTTTTTTAAGGTAAGCCTATTCCATGAAGGTATTTCCTGATGGCATTGCTTCACATTTGCTTTTGACTCTGTACTGTAGTGGAACAAACAGTGTCTGGAAAGGAGCTGGGAGTCTGGAAATCAGAAGGGCTTACGACAGCCTCAAAGGTAATCTGAGACACACAGTATGTTTCTGTAAATACAATACTAAATGGAATGTGCATTTTTCAGCCTATTATCACATGTACGTATCTCACTGTCTGTTCCTCTAACGTTTACGGACCATTGCTAACTGCCTTATTAATCAACGCCTTCTACTCCTGCTAGCATGTCTAGACAAGTTATGCCTTTTGCAGTGTGTTGAGGAAAGAATTAAAGGCGCTGAAGTTTTTATCGTTGTAAACTTTAAGGAATTATTTATCATGCTGTATGTTGCAAACATATGTATCATCAGATTGCTTGCTTAAGATAGATGACTAGACTAGAGCATACAACAGAATTCTTGGTAAACTGTGTTTTTTAAGAGCAGTATGCTGTCTCTGCAGTATTTCCCTAAGACCTGTTTGAAGGCTTTTTCAATCTTGCCTCTTCTCCATAAACTCTTACGTTAAATTTCTTATTTCTTTGTTAAAAAGAAAGGGGCTTGAAGAGTCCACATTTAATTTGACACATGCAGGAATCTGAAGACTATTTTTTCTGAGGTAAGGGATGAATTTTAAATGAGGCAATAGTTACAGGAGAATGCAGAGAGGTGAATTCCTATGAAAACGAACCTAAATGTTGTTCTCCCCCTATCCCAGCATATCAGTATAACTGAAATAATCTACTTATTTTAGTTGTGTGCAAGCTTATTTCTAGTAATGACCAAGTTCTTCGCTCTTCCACGACGTTGTTCCTGAAGTGGTTACACATATCTGAATGTCTTTGGCAGAAAGATATTTAAAGATGATGTACAGGGCAGAGAATGAATTACAATCATTCAGAAATCAGGGCCTTGGCAATATTTATGTCTTCAGCTCCTTGCAAACTTTGGTTGTAGTATCAGAGAAGAGAACAGCTTGTATGCATGTTGTAAGGATTCCTGTTGTATCTTCCTGCCACAATCACAGGCTGTTTTAACCAGTCTAAGTCAGGGACCCTTAATCTGCAGCTAGGGCTCTCTCTAAAGTAGTTCTGGAAAATCTTAGTATCATGGAAAGTGGACGTTCTGGATCTGTCTCCTAAAACTGTTGTAAAGAGCTGAGCTAGATAGCTGGTGTGAAATAAACAAATCTTTGGCTAACTTGCTGAATTTTGTTGCTGGATTAGTCTTTGTATCTGTGGTTGCCCAGAGGTAGGGAAAGTAGACCTTTACCTGTAGCTTCTTCAGAAAGATAAGATTGTAAGGAAATAAAACTCCAAGAAGGCTAGGGAGCTCCTGCTTTCATCCTCTTTCTGTTTGGAAATTCTCACCGTTAACCATTAATTTATGGTTAAAGCTTTCTCAACTGTTATTTATGTTAGGTTACAACAGTGATTGACAAACTGTACATCATTAATCATTTGCGATCAGGATCAGCTCCATCCTAATGGAACAGTAGGTACATGTGAATCATTAGGTCTGCTCTGTCTTCCAGGGAATGCATGTGTCTTTAATCCCTCCCATGCTTTTCTAGTGGTAATTTGTCAAAGAAGGGACTTCCTGATTTAAGCTAGCTCTGTATCCTTAAATTTTTAAAAGACAACCACTTTTTTCCATAGTTAAATACAACCACTCTACTGTGACTTATAAAAACATGAGATTTGTTTTTTGTCATTGTAGACCATTTCCTTGGATATGTTAGGGCAGGAAGACAGGAGTTTTGGGTTCTGTTCTTTATAGTATGCTTGGCTCCCGTTTATGTAGACAGTGATACTGTTTATTGTAGTGTGTGAGCACTTAGGGATGACTGGTAATTCCTGCTAATTCCAAATGGATTTAGGTACCTACAGAGACTTTTACAGCATGGAAATTGCTTTCTTTCTCTCCTGGAAAGTTTAGAAAACCTAATACCTGCACATAGATTTCAGATCACTTTACAAAAACTTCACAGTTGTCAATGTAAAGAGATTGTTGCTTGATGTAGTAGACATTGCAACTAAATTTTATGTGTACAACATCATTGCTTCTTGACACATGCATGCAAATGTGTCACAAAGGACTTGTGTGCATCACTTTAACACTTCATTGATATTCACTTGGTTGTTTCAGTGCAGGGAATATATTATAGCCCCCAAACAAGAAAGTTACCATATGCATTTAACCAAGGCTTTTATTTAATTTTCCCTTCAGCATTACCATAAATGAGAGTACTAGGAGCAACTCAGATTTATGCCTTTAATCATGAACTCACCTGTAAGGGCTCTTCAAACAGGAAATCTTTCATTCCACATGGCTTCCTCAAAGTATGAAAATGGAATTTCTGTTGGAATTCATATGGGAGCAACAACTGAGCCAAGTATCGGTGTTAAAAGTGTGGGTTTTTTTAAAATCCAGTGGCCATACTGAGTACTATTTAACTTTCAGTGAGCACCAAAACCCTCAAACTTTGGGATTCCATTCTTTTTGGCATAAATATGCCAAGGTCATGAATAAGGTCCCTAAGAAGAGGGAGCTGTATGTATTTTAAGCAAGCATTTATTACTCGCTTTCTTTCAGGGTGCATGTATACTGTATGTTTTAAGTCTTTCCACTAATTGGAAGGATAACATACTGTTTTTAAAACCCAGAAATTAAAAATCCTTTAGCATAGTAGCTGGAGCCTTAAAAGAAGCAAGACTCAAATTTAGTAATACATTCAGTGGTACTTAAATATGATAATCAAATTATTTCAGTTCTCAGAGTTTTAATTCAGTTATGAATTTTTGTACAGATAGACCATCGTTTTTGCACAGTAAAGGAGGTAACTTTGACAGGTTGGAGCAGCTGCCTTTTGTCATGTAGGTTGTAGAATAGAATCCTAGAATATCGTGAGTTGGAAGGGACCCACAGTGATCATCGAGTCCAACTCCTGGCTCCACACTGGACCAGCCATATCAGAGCAGATGATGGAGAGCATTGTCCAGAGGCTTCTTGAAGTCAGTCAAGCTCGGTGTGGTGACCACTTCCCTGGAGAGCCTGTTCCGGGGCACAACCACTCTTTCCGTGAAGAACCTTTTCCGGATCTCCAGCCTAACCCTCCCCGTCACAGCTTTGTGCAGTTCCCTCAGGTTCTATCGCTGGACACCAGAGGGAGGAGATCAGTGCCTGCCCCTTCGCTCCTCCTCATGGGGAAGCTGTAGGCTGCCATGAGGTCTGCCCTCAGTCTCCTCTTCTCCAGGCTGAACAAGCCAAGGGACTTCAGCCTCTCCTCATAGGTTTTCCCTTCTAGACCTTCACCATCTTTGTTGTCCTCCTTTGGACACTCTCCAATAGTTTTTTTGTCCTTTTTGTACAGTGGTGCCCAAAACTGCACACAGTCACTCAAGGTGAAGTCTTTCTTGAGTGTGTTCACCTTTGTTCTGTTTGTTTACCTTCTCTGCCCCTCTTCCCCCAATCCAACAACTGTATTGCAGTCTTTTTTATCTTTTTCAGCGTACCTTTGGGAGTGGTAACAGTCTGTGGCTTGAGTCTTTAGGCAGAGATGGGTTTTTTCTTTTTCTTGTTTCTTTGTCAAAATCAACGGTATGAACAGAAACACTGGAGGTGGATCAGCTATTTATCGTAGCAGTTATTTTTAACTGTGCTGTGCAGCAATACCACAATATGCTTTTTGTATATATGGAGCAGTATTGCAATGATGCTAGAATTCAGGTACTGTATCAGTTTCAGTACAGTTTCAGTGAGTTTAAAATAAGAAACTCCCCACTGACTAGTGCTTCTAGGCAGTAGCTGCTTGCACCTAGAGTAGAGGGGAATGAGCAATATATAAACCAGAAATTAACTAAAGGGCCCAGTTCGTAGCACTGTCTGTTTGTCTTCCATGTTATAGTTCACCTCCTGTCTTACAGCTAACTTGTAAATTACCAGCACCCTGACTTAACACTGGTTACCAAGTTCCAGCTAAATGATTAGTCCCAAGTTGCTGTAGAAAAACAGCCTGTGTTTTGGAGTTCAAATTGTTTTCCTCATTCTTGCAGTACTTGGAAAGAAAAGGCTGGGAGAGTCCAATGGCATCAGTGTGCATGTCTCAAACTGTTGCTGCCTCTGAGATCTCTGTCTAAGTGTCGAATGCAAGGCGAGATGATGGGAAGCATGCTGCAAGACTCATCATGAAAGGTGATTTACACATAACAGAGACATGACTAAAAGCAAAAGATTTCTCAGGAGTTTGAAGCGTATCCAAATAAACAAGATGAGAGAGTGTAGCAGAAGGAAGTAGGGAGATTTAGGGTTCCTAGGTTTAGTACTTGTGTGGTAAAAAAAAAAAAAAAAAGTACTGTGTTCAGTTTTGGGCCCCTCACTACAAGAAAGACATCGAGACCCTGGAGCGTGTCCAGAGAAGGGCAATGAAACTGGTGAAGGGTCTGGAGCACAGGTCTCATGAGAAGTGGCTGAAGGAACTGGGGTTGTTTAGTCTGGAGAAGAGGAGGCTCAGGGGAGACATTATTCTCATCTACCTGAAAGGAAGTTGTGGTGAGCTGGGGTTCGGCCTCTTCTCACAGATAACTAGTGATAGGACCAGAGGGAATGGCTGCAAGTTGCGCCAGGGGAGGTTCAGGTTGGAGATGAGGAGAAATTTCTTCTCAGTAAGGGTGGTTGGGCATTGAAACGAGTTGCCCAGGGAGGTGATGGAGTCACCGTCCCTAGGGGTGTTTAAGGAAAGGTTGGATGTGGTACTTAGGGACATGGTTTAGTAGGTAATATAGGTGGTAGGGTGGTGGTTGGAGTAGATGATCTTGGAGGTCTTTTCCAACCTTTATGATTCTATGATAAAACATACTGGATGATGGAAATGTAGTCTACATGCATGGGTTTTCTCTATTAGGACAAGAATGTGAATTTAGATTGGGCTTCAGTGACCTGAACTCCATTGTTACTGAGTGTAAATATGCTTTTTCATTGTTCAGGTTAGCCAACTTGGAATTGCCAGCTGAACTGCATCTTCTGGAGTTATTTTGCTTTAACAGGTAGAAGTAAGGTCAGGTCTAGTTTAGCTGGCAATATTCCTATTAGCTAAACCATGAACTTGTACTGTGCAATTTAATTATTAATCCTTAAGCAAGACTTAATTCTAAATGTTCTTAAATTGAGATGAATTTATATAACTCCAGCTTCATCTTGTATTAGCACTGAGTTTTTAATTTAGAGATATGTAAAATATAAATGAACCCTTGGAGGAGGGAAATCTTATTTAATGCATCAGTTCCCACTTTCATGTTCAGTTCTTCTGCAGACAAATAAGCTTTCCAGTCTCCGGGAGAGCTTTAGTATGCTGAATTCAGTCACTGAGATATCTTTATCTTTCTTTATGCGGCACTTCAGGGCAGCATCTCAGATCCTGAAATGTATTCTAGAAACTCTAAAAGTGTGTGTTACTTTCTCTAATTTTTCATGTAATGACTGCTTAGTAACAAAAAAGGAAGAAAAGAGGCAGAAGTGGATAATGTTGTGAATACCTCAATTTTGTCTGGTGAAATATGGCTTGTTAGATCAAAAAAAAAAAAAAAAGAGTGGTTTGGTAGGAAGCTTTGTTTCCTCGTTCTATTTTTAACTTCAGCTACTGTAGTGATAGACATTAATCATCATTCTGGAAATAGTATTTTTCATAAATATTTGCATAGTTTCCTATTAAATAAATGATAGTCTGTTAAGGTAGGGAAAAACCCCTCACTTCGAGTTTCAAAATCTCATGAACTGTGATTTTTGGGATTATACCCTGTTGAATCTATAGCAGTAGAAACTGGATTTGATCTGCAATTTCCTTTCAATGTCTGCATGTAAATCTTATTCCAAGTTAAAATTTCTTTAAAATGATCCTTCATCTCATGTTTTATTAGGTCTTACATTGTTTTATAAGACTTAACCGTACTTTTTAACATTCTGATATAAGTGAGGGACAATCTCTCTATTGGTGTATTTGTAAAACTCTTTTCTAAAGTTTTGGTTTAAATGCCACATCCTTACCAATTTCACCTCGAAGTCTACCTAGTTCTCCTTAATTTCAGCAGAAGTTGCTTGCATCCATCAAGTCCTCAGGTTGGCATTCAAACCAGAATGTAGTTAACCTTGAGAGCTAGTTCCTACAACCAAGCAGCAGAGGCTTAAACTATTAGTTTATAATCTTGTGACATCCCTACTAAAAAGTAAATCATTACCTTGATGTTGCTTAACAGTAATTCTATTACAACATGTCACATAATTGTTTGTTTCTCGTAGACCAGGCTGGAACTTGTTAGACACTCTGAAGAGACCAAGTTCAATGTATTATAATTGCAAGTGAGTTACTTCCTCAAGTGAGAGCATCTTATCTCAGTGCACTGTGGTATGAGCTTATTGCAGAGATGCATAGACTGTTACTGAGCGTTGTTCTGTCATTACAAGCACTCCTAAACCTTTTACACAAATTTAGCAATCACACTGTTTTGACCAAGGCTATGTATTGAAGTCAGCTTCTGGTATTTCTTTATACTAATAAGGGCAGGAAGGCTCTGCAGAAGGGTCTGGACAGGCTGGGCCAAGGCCAACTGTACGAGGTTTGGCAAGGCCAAGTTCTGGATCCTGCACTTGGGTCACAACAACCCCAGGCAGCGCTACGGGCTTGGGGCAGAGTGGCTGGAAAGCTGTGCAGCAAAAAAAGGACCTGGAGGTGCTGGTTGACAGGCAGCTGAAGGTGAACCAGCAGTGTGCCCAGGTGGCCAAGAAGGCCAAACAGCATTCTGGGTTGCATCAGGAATGGCGTGGCCAACAGAACTAGGGAAGTGATTGTCCCCCTGTACTCGGCTCTGGTGAGGCCACACCTCGAGTGCTGTGTTCAGTTTTGGGCCCCTCACTACAAGAAGGACATTGAGGTGCTGTAGTGTGTCCAGAGAAGGGCAAGGAAGCTGGTGAAAGATCTGGAGCACAAGTGTTGTGAGGAGCAGCTGAGGGAACTGGGGTTGTTTAGCCTGGAGAAGAGGAGGCTCAGGGGAGACCTCGCTCTCTACAACTACCTGAAAGGAGGTTGTAGCCAGGTGGGTGTTGGTCTCTTCTCCCAAGTAACAAGCAAGAGGACAAGAGGAAACTGCCTGAAACTGTTCCAGGGGAGGTTTAGATTGGATATTAGGAAAAACTTCTTCACTGAAAGTGTGGTTGGTCATTGGAACAGGCTGCCCAGGGAAGTGATTGAGTGACCATCCCTGGAGGTACTTAAAAGGTAGATGTGGTGCTTAGGGACATGGTTTAGTGGTGCACTTGGCAGTGCTAGGTTAATGGTTGGACTTGATCATCTTGCTTGGTCAACGGCAAGTTGAACATGAGTCAACAGTGTGCCCAGGCTGCCAGAAGGGCCAGCCGTGTCCTGGGGCGCATCAAGCATGGTGTTGCCAGCCACTCTAGGACACTACGCTGGTGCGGCCTCACCTCAAGTATTGTGTGCAGCTTTGGACACCATTGTACAAAAAGGTCATAAAACTATTGGAGATTGTCCAAAGGAGGTCAACAAAGATGGTGAAGGTCTAGAGGGGAAGACGTATGAGTAGAGGCTGAATTCCCTTGGCTTGTTCAGGCTGGAGAAGAGAAGACTGAGGGCAGACCTCATGGCAGCCTACAGCTTCCTCCTGACGGGGAGCAAAGGGGCAGGTGCTGATCTCCTCCCTCTGGTATCCAGTGATAGAACCTGAGGGAACGGCATGGAGCTGTGAAAAGGGAAGGGTTAGGTTGGAGATCAGGAAAAGGTTCTTCACCGAGAAGGTAGTGAGGCCCTGGAATAGGCTCCCCAGAGCAGTGGTCAGCTCACCAAGCTTGGCTGAGTTCAGGAAGCCTCTGGACGATGCTCTCGGTCATCTGCTCTGATTGGGCTGGTCCTGTGTGGAGCCAGGAGTTGGACTCGATGATCCCTGTGGGTCCCTTCCAACTCAGGGTATTCTGTGATTCTATGAAAGGTCTTTTCCAACCAAACTGATTGTGTGATTCTGTTTGTGGGAAGCTGTTATGGGAAGAAGTTGCAGTGAAATTTTTTTCCCTTTGAGCTCAAAGCCTCAGTGAGTCATTTCTCCCCTCCTCCCCCTCCTTATTTCAGTCCCTGGGCAAATAGCACAGCTGTTGTGAAGATGGTTGCAGTTCAGAAAGCCACTGATCTGAGTGTCTGAAGAGGCAAATTGAAGCATTATCAGAGGAATGTGTGAATTTGCTAAATCTCACATCTCTTGCTTTGAGGTGCAGATAACCTTTCTAATAATGATGGAAACAATGCTGATAAGATGGAATACTGTAGTTCCCAATGTACACAGTACCAAATGATATCAAAGTGGTAAAGTCCAGAAACTTTCTGTTGCTCTGCTTCTGCTGCTGGACTGTTTCTCCACAGCTGCGTGGCATTTATGGGTTTAAACTAAAAGAGGGGGGATTTAGATTGGGCATTAGAAAGAAATCCTTCCCTGTGAGGGTGGTGAGGCCCTGGCACAGGGTGCCCAGAGAAGCTGTGGAGGCCCCATCCCCGACAGTGTTCAAGGCCGGGTTGGATGGGGCTTTGGGCAGCCTGGTTTAGTGGAGGGTGTCCCTGTCCATGGCAGGGGGGTTGGAACTAGATGATCCTTGTAGTTCCTTCCAACCCAAATCATTCTGTGATTCTATTCTATGATCCCTTCTCCCGCAGTGGAGAGCAGTTGTGTTTCTCCTCCCTGCTCTTCTGCTTAGCTGATCTGGCTGATGCTGTGGCTCATTGGCCCTAGAGGAATGGGGGGACTGCCAGGAGTTGAAGGATATCTTAGTGGAAGAGAAGGTGTCACAGTGCTGCTGATGCCACCTGTGTTTTTGCAGCTTGCTCCCCAGCAAAACTGGGTTGGCAGGTGGCAAGGGATTAGTGACAAATCTGTTAATTACCTAAGACGTACTAATCTCTGGTCTAATGGACTGCAACAGTATCGTGCTACTTAATAATTAGTTGGTAGTAGGAAGCTCACTGCTGGGTTGTTGAACTGGGAGCTAGGTATCTTTGTCCAGAGTTGGAGGTCTTACTCCAAAGAATGTGGCACTTGGTTAATGGGCTTTTTTTTAATTGAGAGAGCACCAAGCAGAAGGGATTTGCAGCAGTGTCTTTGCTATGAAATTTGGCAAATGGAAGTCTTTTTTTGCTTGAAGTTCTTAATTTGCCAATTTTATACAATTCCTTTCCATTCTGGAGTGTTATTTTCCATTTTAGATAGCAAGGAGCAAATAAATGAGATGAGTGGATCTATGCCTGTGGCATTTCTGTCATTCTGGTCAACATGGTAAGTCATCTGACGGCCATGTGTTACTTCTTCCCTGTCATTTTTGTAGTCCTAAGGAGATGAAGAAAAGTGCGTGGTGTAGTGGTCAGGTAGGTTTTTGCTTTAAGTGTGCTTGCTGGTCTGTGTAATAGAGAAGGTATGTGGAAGAAATGCACCTCACACATGAATCAGGAGTTGTGAAGTATCATTCTTACCTTCCTATGGAAACAAAAGTTGTGAGAAAGCTCTTCCTCCCACACAGTCTTTACTAGCTGTAGCAGTGGTGTTGGCCAGTCTTCCTTTCCTTTTT
>VWZZ01000794.1:24739-57827 GCA_013399095.1 Psophia crepitans | reverse complement strand
AAAAAAAAAAGGAAAAATAAATACTATGTCTGTTTTGAAGTGATTAAATATATGGTAGCCTTAAATCCTGGTTACTGTCACCCATGCTGCTACCTGTTTCAGTCTTTTGATTTAGTGTTTTCGGTAGTTGGAGGTGGGAGTGACAAAATACTTATGTCTTACAACTTCCTTTAGAGAAGTCTGTGTCGTGATTTAAAAGGGAGCAGTCACTGGAATCAGAATAGAGAAACGTTGCTCCTGGTACACCTACTTGCTTGCATGAAGTTTTGAGCACAAGGAGCTTAAAAGCTACTGAAGGCGGGGTCTGCCCATTAGCAATACAGCCCAGTTGGGCCTTCTAATTCTATAAATTACACTTGCATGGTTATTAGTTTATTTTGAGATTCAGGTTCCTAGTCAGAGTTTCCAAGTATGAGAAGAGCAAACTCTGAGATGCTTCACTGCATCACTACTTAAAAGCCAGCAGCATCCTGCTGTGTTGTACAGCAGTACAGTATAGAGCGAGCCTGCGGTTATACTTTGTCTTTAAATTGTATCACATGGTCTTTTTACACGCAAAAGAAAAATAGGAAATGTTTATCTCTGTTTTCCCAGAGTCTGATAGAAGTTGAGCTTCCTCTTTGGAGCTGGCTGCAGCCTTTCGCCTGCCGAAGTGTGTTTCATTAAACAGAAGGTTAGCGCAGCCCACCAGAAGAGGGACACGCAAGCTAGAAGGGCTCACGGATGACGTGACCAAATGCTTCCTCTATCCCAGGGCTTGTGCAATTTCTTTAGCATTCTGTTAGTGGCCTTTTACTGGGGTCAGCAATAGAGTTTATAAATTTGCTCATTGCAGTTTTTTGCTGATAGATGTTCAAAGGGACTTTCTGTATTAACTTGATGTGGTTTTTGTTGTTTCATATCCTGCTACAGGAATGTTTTAAAATTGCTTATATTCAGTACTTATTCTGTTGACTTGCATATACACTCACATTAAATATTCTCTTTAAATGGCAATAGTAGTCTCCGACATAAGTTTTGCTAGTCTTATACAAGCACAGTATACAATGAACTGATGGATGTCACATGTCTTGCCAAAATGCTTTAGTATCAGAAATGGGAGAAAATGATGAACAGAAGTGTAGGCCCCTCAGCTGGGTTTTTTTGCCTTTTTTCTTTTTTTTCCTTTGGACTCTTGAAGTTCTTTAAATTGATTTCAGGAAAATTCAGAGAAAACAAAAAAAATATTTCCTAACAATAGGCTTAACTTTATATGGCAAGACATCTGCTGGTTAAATGTACCTATCAAATATGCTTTGTAATTGTCAATAGATAATTGACTCCCTTTTGTAAATTTCTAAACGCCTTTGTTTAGATTGTGCTTTTACTAAAGTTCAGTGGTTTGCCACCTTAAATGCTTAAAGGTGTTTTGACTTGTAAGCAGAAATTTTGTGGCCCAACAATGCCTCCTAAATTACCAATTGTGAGTACATTAGTGATAGAATTGTGTGCAGTACATCACAAACAGTGATGTACAGCCTAGCAGTAAAACTGTTTCAACTCTAATATCTCAGTATTGAAAACTTCTGCCAAGGAAATAAATAATTTGTGGAAACTCCCACTTTAAGTGTCTGTGTGTATTTGGGGAAACTCCCTTTGCAGCTGTCTGCAGCGCAGCCCTGCAGGAATAGGACTTTGGCAATCATGTTCGCGCTTCTGCTCAGTTACGTGATTTTTTTTTTTTTTTAATTTTTTTAGTTTAGATTGTTCTACAAGTACTGATGAAAAGTATCAGTTAATCATAGCATTTACAGTCCTCTTTATAAGGACTTGTGTATAGATAACAGTTAAAGGGAACAAAGAACCTGTCCATCTGGTTTGAATAGTGGGTGAGAATGGAAGACTTGCTTTGATGATGAGTCTTTGAATTTATTTTAAAGAAATATGATAAGCAGCAAAAATGTTTTAAGAACTTGCCTTCTATTTTAAGTGTTACTTATACCAAGTGTAACTGATATGGTTGGTCTGGCATAGACTTGACATCCAGTTAACTTGCTGAGTGAATGCTCCTATGCAGTTTTGTGAGGCCTTTTGATTCAGTGGAAATCCATTAAACTGATTTTGGAAAGCAACTCATAATAAAATTGCCAACATAGAAAATGCTGCTAAGATAGCTGTACTGATTTGAATTCAGTCCTTATTCACATCAATATCAAGTCTGAAGTTATTTTTCAAGGCTAGCTGATGTAAGGGAATCTGTTAAATGCTAATGTTCTTACATTGACAGTTTACAGAAGGTTATTCCCTTCCAGCTGCACAACGTAATTTGTTCTTTACAAGCTATTTGTATACTGCAAATACGTTGCGGCTGTACTTTGGGCTACAGATATCTGAGCACTATATGACATTAACAGTATTCCAAAAACAAAGTCAGTATATCATCTTCTAGGACTTGTGCCAAGCTGTTTGGTGAAACAACCAAGAAAAGTTACAACTTTGTTTTAAAATTGATACGCTCTTTCTCCTAAGTATGGCTTATTTATTGCACACTGGTGCTGGCTGGCTTTTTTGAAGTTCCAAGCCAATGATATGTCCATAGATGTTCAGAGCTTAAAAGCAGTGGGGTATAAATAAAAACTCGGAAGCTTTTTGACCTGAAGTGTTTCTCACTTTTAGATTGAATATATTTTATCAAGGCTTCAGTTATTTTTTTAAAAATATATGTAAGTAAATATATTACTAGAGCTTCTTCAGCTCTTCCTAAGTAAGCTGAATGAGGGAGTGATAGTTGAAGTTTAAATAATGGAAAAGATGATTTTTGGAAGTTCTAGCCTTGTTTCTCCCCTTTGTTGTTGATTTTTTTTTTATTATTTTTTTTAAATTACTATTCTGCAGGTCACCCAGCAGAAGAATTCTGATGCATGATTATTCATATTTTTCAACAGGAGTGTCTTACCTAGCAGATGAAGGATTCAGGCAAGTAATTTACACTTGCTCTTCTACAATCTGCAGTTGTGGAGTATACAGTTGACAGATATTTCATCTCTCAGTGTAGTGGATCTGTTTCCACTGTGATCTAGAAACTTGGGATTAAACTAGTTTGGTAGAATTAATAAAATAATAAAACTCACAATAACCTACTCCAGATTCGAGCTTGTTAAAGTCAGTAAAATTTTAGCAGATTGTGTCCTTCTATTAAAGAAAGCGTTAAGCCTTACTGTACTGTAGGCTTTTGTGGAAATATATAATACATGAACTCTCATGTTATTGTGACTCAAATGTGACTACTGAGCTGACTGCTTGTTGCAGCTGAAGGAATGTGGGGTTTGTGGGGTTTATGGTATTTATTTTTGTTGTTGTTGCTTTCTTAATTTTTCTGCCTCACCTCTTGCTGTGCTGCTTTTTCTTACAGTCCATTCTTGCAGTTTCCTGTAAATTGGTCAGCAAGAGGAAGCTCGGTTGCTGCAGAGACAGCTCAGCCCACCACCTAGACTAGTGAACTTACGCCAGCAAGGACAGCATAGTGCTGGTGTATCTCTTAGTGCTTTTGCTTTCCATTAACTAAATATGAGTAGAACTGCTTTTGACTAGGAGCAGGAGTTGTTCCGAACGATGGCAGAGACGATTGAATAACTTCCTCAGACAGTGGCCCTGCTGGGATTAAATCCAAATGTTTGTTTCTGATGCTTTGGTCCTTCCTATTAAGTCTGTCTGAATGAAATCTCGTAATGTTAAAAAAATGAAATTACTCTTTTTGAGTGAAATTCTCCCTAGGTTAGCTCAGTGCAAGGCTGCTTCTCACCATGATTTTGTGGAGACAGATGAAGGTTAGTGGTCTGAAAACCATATACCAGAGTTATTTCCAACACTTAATTTTGCATTGTGTGTGAAGAAGGATAAATTTAATGTTCTTTTGCTTCCCTGAACCCCATGTTAATCAAATCCATAAGGATTTCATGTCTCTTCAGACTTTTTATTTGCAATTTAAAAAACCACCCTTCTGATTAATGTTTTGTCCAGAAAGTTAAGCTGAATTTTCATTCATCCGAACCTGTGAAACATAATTTTTTTTTTTGTCTTTGTTCCTCAGTGGAACACCAGTTTTTGTGTATGTATTTGTGAAATGGCTTCTGTTCCAACTCTGTGACCATCTTGACAGTGTTGGAAATCGCCAGAAAAATCTAAAGAGGATCTTGGAAATTGAAATAAAAAAATCTGTATTTCTGGGTGCTTAAGTGAAGAATGGGAGAGGACAGCATCAAAAAGATTAGAATGGAAAAACAGTACTTCAGGAAGATGTGTTGGATAAATGAGACATAACTAAAATGAGACTGTGAAGGCCAAAGAACGTGGTACTATAGTTGTGGAGTTCGAACGGGAAAACCAAGACTTAGGTGTGTCAGACCAGAAAAGGGAAAGAAGATCTGATGTTTTTTCCAGTGTTACATATACTGAACTTCTGTCACTTTGATTGTAGCTCTTTTTATGGAGGTAAGATAAAGGTTGCAAAGATGGTAATGCAAACTTAGAGTATGCTTAGAAGGCAGAGAACTGGGGGAGGAAAGATTGCTTTAAAGCATTTTGTGTTAATGCTTCAAGTCTAAATTAGTAATTGATACTGTACCAGATAAGGCAAGCGAGTTGAATTCACAAACTCCTGCGATGTAGTCCTCTTTATCTCTGTGTGGAAAATGTGTTAATTAAGGCACTGACATAACTGGGTATTGATTCTTATTGAAATAGTGTTGGGATTTTGTGTTGATATGCTGATCCTTTAGGTAACAACAGGTGTGTGGCTTCCCCTTCCTATATAACCTGGCTATGGAAGGAGTGCAAATGGGCACCCTATGGCCAAGACTGATAATTGATTTTTCTAGCCGATACAGCCACAGCCAGTATCTGAAATGTTACTTTCTTCTGTGCTTTGGTTGTTGGGTAGTTTACAAAGGGAAAAGATGTTATAAAGAAACTTCTTCCTTGTATTTGGAGTACAGATTCATGTCCATTTCACCAAAAAAGTGTGAAGAATCTACTTGACATATTCATGTATGTAGGTTTTGAAAGTTTATGTAGTTTTTCTGAAACTTGCTAGTTGTTTTTGTCTTATTTGAACTTTCTAGCTGTTGGCTAATTTCAGACAAAATCGGTGAAACGCTTGAATCCTTTTAAGAGCTCCATATGAAAACAGGTATAAAACAATGGCATTTATTCATCATCAGTTGGTGATACTTGTCCTGTAGATTTGTTGCCCTTGTGTTGTGAGCCTCTTGGATTTGAATTTTATTGCCTTTTGTGGTTTGTGTAGCATCAAATGTACAGGCATGACTTGCTTTAAAGCAGGTACATGCTGCATAATCTTTCAAAATGGCTGGGTTTAATATCTCTCTTTGAGGAGAGAAGGACAAACTCCAGCTAGAGGAGAGAAAAGAGAGATGAAATACTTACCATAGTTCTGTGTTGCGGTGCCAGTACCTGAAGCTCCTCAGAAGCACAGGCAGCATTTCTGAGCTGTGCCTCTGCTGGTGGGAGAGCCTGAGCACATTGTAAGAACAAAAGGCAACTTTCTTTTTCTTCCAAGGGAAAGTAAGTGATTAAAAGGTGAATAGGAAGCAAGTGAGCACTGGAAAATCCCCTCTGCTTTCTAGCTCACCGTCTGACAGAGGTTTGAGGTATGTGGGGTTTGATTTATAACCTCTCTGGGAAGTTGGGAAATCTGACAGAGTGCTGCCCACTAACATTGGGGGAAACAGGAAGTAACAAAGGAAACAAGTCATTGCCTAGGCGTCCCCTTTGGCCGCAGTGCAGTGCAGATGCACAAGCAGTTGGGGCAGGGTTTCTTTTCCTTTTGCGCGTTGAGCGTACAGCAGCTATCACAGTCACTTTCAACCATAAATCTCACGAAACGGGGAGAAGCGCAGAGATGTTCCTGTCATGCCTGAGAGGGGTCATAAGTTATTAATGGCTTTGTCATCGCAAAGGAAACAATCATTCAGTGAATCTGTCAGCAGAAAAACTATGTGTCGACTGGGTACGGTCACCAGGTTAGTGCATATTTGTGCTTGTATTTCTGTTGTTGTCTTTTCTCTTTTAGGTAGGGAGCAGACTAAAACTTAGAGTAGAATATTGTACCTTGGGTAAAATACTTTTAGCTCTTGCAGAAAATTCAAGGGTAAAGAATTGAAGGGGGAAGAGATGAGGCGAATGTTGGTTGAAAACATTTGCCAGAAAAGAAAAGCAAGTTGGAGCAAGTTAAACTGAGTAAACTTACTTAGAACAGTGTATCTCTGTTGGGCTTAGTTCTCCGTTCCCTTTGTCCTGTAAGATTTATTTGACTTCAGTGTGTTTGTACTGTGCTATTAATCCTTCTGAGAGACTATTGTGAAAGGGGCTGTTAGAAGTATTAAGAAATGGAATGTGTAACCAAAAAAGTAGGAGAGATATGGAAGAGTATTTCAGAAATACTGGAGAACGGTTTATAAATGGAAGAGACTCCTTTTGCAGAAATAAGTTTTAAGAAAAGATGGTAAATGTTTAGATGGTTGAATCGGAGAACTAGTTTTTGTTCAGAATTGCTGAGAGCACGTTGGGGAAGCTTTTATTTTACAGTTTTGCTGTATGTAATGCTGGCTCATGTTTGGTTGAGCCTTTTGTAGAGACTGAAATTTCAGTCTCCCTCTGCATTATGTGAGGAATGCATTCAGTTCTGTAAGTTATATGTTATATATGCAAGTTACGTATTCCGAAGGAAACTAGCATCTTGCTTTGCTAGGTTTTACTTTCAAAACAGAATTTAAAGACTAGAAGTTATGAGATACTACAGAATTCAAAAAGTTCTCAGACATAATTGGCATAGAGATTCTTGTAACAAATTCAGATCAGGTTTAATTTTTGTACTGCAACTTTGGAAGCTGTTTTTTATATGTTTTCGGCGTGACTAAACTGAGCTCAAGGACAGACCATAAATATTATTATAACAAGTGAGAACTTTTAATACAACTTTTGGCAGTGATACTTTCAGAGATGAGGGTAATGTGTTTTTACGCCTATATACTGCAAGATGTGGTGATGATCACATCTACCATATGTTCTGCTGAAGTTAAGCAGGAACTGAGTTCTTAGGGCTGTTCCAGGATGCAATCCTTAGTTGAATCAGCTTGTATTTGCTTTAATTGGGCTAAACGCCAATAGCCCTTAAGGCCAAAAGGGGTAAGTGTTCTTCCGTAATGTAATCCAGATTTCTAATGTGGCAGAACTTCATTTTTACTTGTGGAGGGACTTTTAGCCTGTAAAGTTATGCTCTAGCCTTCAGTGTAGCGATTCTATATACACTGAATGAATAGGTTAACGTTACTTCTCAGATGTATATATCTGCATACTACACAATAACAGAAGTCTACTCTGGAGTTCGAGCTTCATAACAGTATTGTTACGGTTCAGAAGAAACTTCTGCATCAGACTGGCATTGTCTAGGTTACACAATGAAGAGTGCAATTTCACATTTTTTCATGCTGTTGTGGCTTTCATGGTACTTTAAAATAAAAACCAGCTGATTGTGATAGCGTTTGAGAAAAGTATGCTCATGTGATAGACTTGGACTGACTTGATTGATACATTAACAGTACACTGCAAATTGGCTTGGTTTTTAGTCTGGCAGACCAGTTGGTATGTATGAAGTAATTACTTTTATAATTGTATAAGCTGCGTATCGTGCTGGAGCATGCCAACGGCACTGTTCTGTCTTTCCATGTTGAATGATGAAGCAAATCCTATAAACTGCTGTTCCACCATTTCTCCTACTACAATCTAAGGTCGGGTTGTCTGCCTTATAGGCATAGAATTATCACGGGGATCATCTGAGAAACAAAGTGATGCAAGGCCTTCTGCTGTCTGCTGCCATCCTCTTCTGGTTCAGAGGGTTCAGTTCAGTGCTGTTTCGGTGGGGGAGAAAGCTGATTCAGTAGCCACTTACAATGGGTTTTGGGGCTTCATTGAAAACTTGGTTTAAAAATATGCATCTAGTACCTTGGTGAGTGGGAAGAAGAATGGTGCTATTCTCCTATTACTGGGAGTTTGCACAAAACAATGCATGAGTAACGTCACCTTCTGTTGGTAACAAAGGACCGGTGTCAGCGAGCATGGCTTGGCTCTGATTGCACGTGGTGGGCCCTTTCTGTTAACTTCACTGTCAGCTCTGTGGTAGAGACTCTGCTTATGCACCTGGGGTGAAAATCTGTAGTGGGGTCTTTGGCTTGTAGCGCAAGAATGTAACTGCCTAAGAAACAAATTGGAAATACTTTTGTTCTTAACGATCATGGAACTAACAGGCTCTACAGTGCTTGCTATTGATCTGTTCATGCAATGGATTAAAAAAATTGTAAGAGGAATATCAAGAGTGGAAGGAACCATTTCACTGAGCAAAAGGCAACCATATTGTAGATGCTACAACCAGAAAAATCTTTTAAGAGCATCCATTTTTCCTTCCTCATACCCCTACAATAAAGATCCTGCGGTTACATTGTTTTCACAGCCTTCTTCCAGCAGCTTAATGCAAAATACTGTCTAGTGTCTTTCCAGGCCTGTTTTGTGTTGTCAAGGAAAGAAGAAAATCTGCTTGGGACTAAATTCAAAGTACTCAACTGGATTTTAAAAGCCTAACTCAAACATTTTAGTTCAGAATGTCAAAGTTCTCCCTGTATGTCTGCAAATGAAAGTGCTTGAGGAGCCTGCAGATGTGATGGGGAGTGCTGTAAGCCACAGTGAGATCCAGCAAATAGGCATGGCAGCCTCTAAATCTGTTGAAAGGCCTGGTGTATTAGGTGGGCTCTTTAGCTCATACGATGTGTGCTTGGTTGGACAGAGTTCAGTAACATCTCCTTTTGTTCACTTAGCTGGGATGGGGAAGTTCTGAGGTTCGGTCTCTGTTTTCAGGACTGTTTTATATACTGTGAGTAGTCAAAAGTAAGAAATGATGGTGAATAGAGGAAGCAGAACTGGCCTTTCCCCTCAGTTAAACCCTGTAGTCATCATACTGTAGAACTGGAATTTTTTTTTTTTTCCCCCTGCTTCCTTCTCCGCTTCTGTACTTCATCTTTATTTTTTCTTTTTTCTGTCTGCCTGATATTTGGGCTTTTCAGGTGGAGGAGAGGTAACTTTTATTACTATTTTTTTAATGCTTATGAGCTTAAAATGTCTGTGCATAGCCCCTTCTTGGACCTGTTAACACATTGCTTTTGCTTGAGATTTCATTGTGGGGGAGGAGGAAGGAACAGCTCAGTTTGGAAAGATCTCAATCATATAATAAGAACAGAGAGGAAATAGCAGAAGGAAGGATATAGCTGAATATAACAAAAGTAACTTACCTTTTGGTCGGCAGAAAGGTTCTGGAGGAAAATTGGAAGCCGTGGTGCGTTGCTGTGTCTGCTGTGAGAACCTTTCTAGGGCCTTGGATCCTATCTTCTCTGCTTGTGCCTGTTTTATAACACTGGGGACTAAAACCTAATATTTGTGATGAAGTTTTCTAGGCTGTCTAGAGAATTTAACTGAGTTTGAACTCTCACGGTAGAAATTGCCAGTAATTTCCACCCCACCCCAGACGTGCATCATCAGCGAAGGGCAAGCAGTTAGATCTACATCCGAAGCTGATCATCTGAAAGATCAACTGACTTGAATTTCTGTTTTTCCTAACACATATGCAGTGGGGATATACTCTACTGGTTGCAGTTAATCCCTCAACAAAACCATATCGATTGCTTATTCTTTTCAGCATGGGTATTTGAAGTTGCCATATTTGGCTGGAGAAAGCAGTGCTCAGGAAGGTGTGTTGTGCTGTAGGCTCCTGGATTCCTGTACTGAGCTACGCTATTGACTTCCATTGCTGTCCCTTTTGGGGAAAGAAGCAGCAAACAGGATCCATTAGATTTCAGTCCTCCACTAAAAGCTTTTCAGTTCTGAATAGTCATTCCTTTGTCAGAAACCTAATTAACTGGAACTTCATTAGTTTGCATGTTACCAGCAAAGGTCTCTAGCCCTACACCTGAGGATGACAGACCATTTTACGTCTAGGTCAAACTTCCCATTCAGTTCATGCATGATTTCTTTTCTGTATTACACTGTAGGATTTTTAGTCTAGTTCGGTTGCCAGTTGACAAAAGAAACGTCTCATAGTGATATATCAGACAGAAAAACTACTACTAAGAAACTAATTTCCCTGATAACCTGTTTAAGATGATAGCAGAAAGAGTGGTAACTGCAAAGGTGCTTGGTGGAGCATGGCATTAAAATAGATACACTAAATGACAGTCTGCAGCAATCTGAGAGAAACTTCATTTGAATAGGATGTGTCACATATGACATCATGTATGAGATTATATACTAATGCTTTCATTCAGAATAAAACATGTAAATACAAGGAGTAAGTTGTATTGGATATTGCAGTTACTGAAATATGACTGTTGATTCCCTTGTTATACAGAAAATCATATTGTATATACATGTGTGGCAGGGAACTTTGGAGAAGAAACTGATTTTCTTTCTAGTCACCTGCCTGATTAAGTCTCACATGTTATCTAAGGCATTTTAAAAATGTAAATACTTAATATTTACTAAGCACACTTCCATTGTTTCAGGAACTGTCAATCCCTTTTGAGAGCTGTATAAAAATAAAGCGGGACTTTTTGCAACCATGTTTTTTTATACATTACAAACTTCCTGGAATCTATGAACACCCATCTGTGCTACATACTTGACTGCTGAACCATGTTAGTTATTTGGAAAACTTGTTTAAGGAAACAAGCTTTGTTTCTCAGTAACTTCTTAAAGTAAAATCTAAGTCTTTAATTATTCTACATTGCAGAACGATGGCCTTGCAGGAGCAGGTCTGGCCAGTCCCAATGAAGGCAATTGGAGCACAAAACCTTTTGACAATGCCTGGAGGAGTGACCAAATCAGGGTATCTTCATAAAAAAGGAGGCACCCAGCTGCAGATCTTGAAGTGTAAGTTGAATGAGGTATTAACTAAATTAAATGTTTTAAATGCTTGCCTTTGGGGCCATTAACATATTTCGTGTTAACAGGCTGTTTAATTAAGCTGTTCTTCCACTTACTTTGTCTGTAATGGATTACAATTTCACTGGAATATATGTATGACAGACCCAGAGTGAAAGAATTTGCTTTAATTGTTTTGGAACTGTAAATCTTAGATAATAAATGTTGTGGTTGATTTTGCTTTACTTGGTTAAAACTCTTGTCTAGTCCTTCACAAGTACAAGAAACAGATCCCCAGGATATGGATCAATTTCAAATATTCTTTTCTAAAATAAATTAGTACTCAGCTTTTTTTCCAGTTGGTTATTCTGTACTGGAAAATGTCCCCATCTCCTACTACTGTTGTGAAATGGAAATGTTCTCACTGCCAACATTGGGTTGTACTTAAAAACAGTAATTGCTTCTAGAATCAGAATTGATTTACATGGAGAAAACGTAAGACTTTGGGTTTATTTACAGGCTTTTTGTTTGCTATCTCTCTTTACATTTATATAGTTAAGGACAAAGATTGCTACCTTTGATAAAGGAAGGAATATTGGCCACTCTAAAAAAAGAAAGGAAAGGAGACATTTTATTGGCAGCTTTATGTACTTGAGGTGAAAGGAGGGAGATACTGTCGTGGTTTTGGGATGGACATAAATAGGTATTTGTAGCCTGTGGCTACCTTTCTCCCATTTTGTTTAGGTTGCATTCTGACAGTAGCTTATTCCTCTAGTAAAGGAGCACAGGAGGAGGTCAGACCTGCAGTCTCTTAGGCGTCTTTTGAAGTTATCACATCAGCTGCCTCTCAAATGAGGGAAGCAAATACTACCCTTAGTCCTGAAACTCTGCAAATGGACAGCTTTACAATGTGGCTGGTCATCAACAAGTTGTCACTTAACTAGTTTGTGCTCATTTGTAATGATTAATAAAATCACTAACAATAATTCTACCCAAGTTAAGAGATTCTGGTTAATGTACTCTCTTTGGATTTATATTTTGCTCACTTTTTTGCTTTATTTTTTCAGGGCCATTGAGATTTGTGATTATCCATGAGGGATGTATTTACTATTTTAAGAGCAGCACATCTGCATCTCCACAGGGTGCATTTTCTTTGAATGGTTACAACAGGTGAGTGCCACAGAACTTATTTAACACCCAGGCTCCTTTTACTTAATGCAGAGGGTTACAGGTTTCACTTCCAACTAAGTTGAACTCAGCTACATCTGTTGTTTGCGTTAAGCGCTGATCTCGGATTCCAAAAGATGTGTTCCTTTCAGATGATGTATATGGTGTTTCCTGTGCTTTGCAAGTATATAGCCTTCATCTTTCGTAATTTAACCAGTAAAGCTGTTAAAATTGCAATGAGTTTTCTTATGTTACTGACTTAATGGAGATTTTGCACATGCAGATAGATACATGTGGGTTCTTTCAGAGAAATGATCTTTATTCTCTAATGATTTCAATGATCCTCACAGAAACAGAAAGGAATCAGAAAGGAATTGTTTATGGAGTTACTGATTCAGTAATACTAGCATCAAAACTGAATCAACTACAGGAGTGATAAACAAGGGAATGCATGTGCAAAATGTCTGACTCATTTTGCTACATTATAAATCTTAATATTTGCTTTTTAAGTTAAATACAAAAATAATGACTTTCAAGTTAACTAGTACTATCAGAATCTGACTAAGTGCAGCTATGTACAAGACCTACTAACAGAAGTCCAGCCTAGCTTGAGGAAATTGCTGTTGTAATTTATGAGAATGTGGAGAAGTACCACAATACTGGTCCTAACCACTGCAATTTTATTGTATTTGTAAACATGTATGTTATTCTTGTACTGTATGATGTTCTCTAACTTTTGGAATAAAGAAGTATTAGAATGTGAAAGCTTCCAACTGATCACAACAATGGCATATTTTATAGGAATCACTACAACAGGCCTACTGAAAAATTTGTCCCCATCTTTCTTACAAGCCCCCTTTAAGTATTGAAAGGCCAAAACAATCTCATCGTGATTAGGTACCTAACCAAATGTGTTTGACGCTCTCTTTTTCCTATGTTTACCTTCCCTAAATATGAAGGATTTATGAAAATACTGTACAATAATGATTGCAAAACTTTAATCAGCCTTCTCTGGCTAATGCTGAATAAATCTAAAAGTTACTTTCAGATTACTCCAGTCTTAGGATTTTAGTCTCATTTTGTTCCAAAGCCTCATAGCGAGCATTTACAACCAAATTGTGTGTGTAAGGAATTTTCCTCATTTGAGACTACTCTGGGGGAAAAAAAAAAAAGAAACAAACAATGCATTTTGTGAACAAGGCTGAGTTTTGCTTGTTTTAAAATAAGTGCAAGAGGTGTTTGTAAGGGAAAAGTGTAAAAATTAAGTTAACTTTTAATATTATTGCCCTTTCTTTTTTCATGAACAATCTGTCTTTTGATTTCTCCTCTGTACTTCTCTGAAATAAGGATCACAGGCACCCTAAATCCTTCTTGCCATGGTATGAAGCTTGTGAATTAATGCAATTCTTTAAAACTATTGAACACGTGAAAGCATCCGTTGTGTAGTCTGTCTGGTGGGTTAACTAGTGGTTTTTCTTCTGTCAGGGATCTTACGTTGTCCTTTCTACCACTTTAATGGAGAAGTACACAAATGCACATGCGGGGATTTTGGTGACGTTTTCCTGGGCTTGCAGGTTACTTTTGGTGAGGCAAAACTGGCCAGTAAAACTGCTTTCTGTCAGAGCTTTATGACTTAGAGCAGAATTAACTTTATAGAATAAGGCTTTTATGTGATGGTTGTTCTGTTTCTCAGGGTTATGCGGGCAGCTGAGGAGACAACATCAAGCAATGTGTTTCCTTTCAAGTTAGTTCACATTAGCAAGAAGCACAGGACGTGGTTTTTTTCAGCTTCTTCTGAAGATGAAAGAAAGGTAACTTTCTTCTTCTTTTGCAGTATAATTTTCCTTGAAGCAGAAAGCGAATCTTGGACTTCCCTAAAATCTAAATGAACTGGACGCGCAGCTGTCACTGAAATTTGTATACCTAGTTCTTTGGGCTTCTCTGAAAATCATGTCTGAAGTTTTAACTGTTAGCGTCACTTCAAGTTGTAATTTAGGGAATGGCTATAAGAGACATACTAGATGTCATGGTTTTCTCCATATCGCTTGTTTTATTTTTAGCCAAGGAAGAAATATTTCTATGTTAAACCTTTGATAAAGTATGAAAACCGTTCAGTGAAATCTGACCTATAAACATACTATGAACAAGTATGTGGCTTTTGAAAGAATAACTTGAGATTTGCAAACTGAAAATTTAATATTTTAATATGTTCTTACACCATTTTAGATAGACAAAACATTTTGACTGATAAGTCCTCTCAATGCATATATAAAGTCATGGATAGACAGTATTTCAATATAGATTCCTTGCACAGTTACTCTGGTCTTAGAGCGAACAGATACTGTGCAACTTTGTTCAATGATTTAAAGATGGGTGTGTTGAATGTTGTATTTTTATTCTTATTTAGAATTGGATGCTGTCCCTGAGGAGGGAAATTGATCACTACCATGAGAAGAAAGAAACAATAACAGAATTCAGGTATTAACCCTTAATCCTTATTTCCTTTTGCACTAGCTCTTGACAATGGTGCTTTAGGGTCTTTGCACCTATAAGTAATTTACTGTTATATAAAAACAGGTAAGGTAAGAATCAAAGGCCATCCTAACGTGTAGTTTAAAAAATACCAAGACAAAAATAAATCTTTTTTTTTTTACTAAAAGCACTTTAAATGTCAGCTTTGTGTAAAACAAACAAAAACTTCACAATGACAGCAGCAACATATCTGACTGTTAATTGGGAAACAGGAATAGATTGCTTCTGCTTTTCCAGTGCTGCAGTCCTGCTACCAGACATGTTTACTGCCCCAAGACACATAGCAGAGTGATGAAGAAGGTACTCTGTCTTTTCTTTTGCAGTGACTCTGGTTCTGATGCAGACAGCTTCTACGGCTCAGTAGAACGTCCCATTGACATCAAGTATTCTCACCATTCAGCAGATAATGAAGGTGACAAATTTTGACACTGATAAATAAGGCTTATTTATTTAGGGTTCTGCAGGAGCTATCCCCATAGCTTAAGCAAACTGATCCAACTTGCAACTGTAAAGTCTTGTTTTTACAAGACATGTAGTTGTAATTTTAAATCAGAAGCAGATATTCTGTGTCATAAGCCATCAGTAAAAATAAATGGTAGCTAAAGAAATTCAAATCTTTCAAGGAGGTGTCTGACACCCTAATAATACTATTTAAAATTTTTGTGAAGACTACATGTTAGAGAGTTTGTAGATGTAGTGAAAAGATAAAACTTTTGAGTATGTCCATAGGTTGTAGTGCAGAAATACAAAGCGGCCTTTATTACAGTAACTGAATATTATTGACAATAATTGAATATAAATATAATAGTAATTAGTATTACAATTTGTATTATAATGGTAATTAGTAATTATTAATGTTAATTGTAATAGTCACTTAAAAGTATGTTCTGAAAACATGCAGAGACAATGCAGTGAAACATTGTGGACCCAGTTACCTCCTGTCTAGACTGTGTAATTAATTCACCTGTCCTGCAAAACAAGCAGTCACCCACACTGGGATGTTGATGCATCTGTGCTGTCATCTGTTTAGTATGAAACAGAATTGATCATCCCTCCGTTCAGGAAGATCTTACGTTAGGCATAGGATGGACCTGTGTGAAACACACAGGATAACATTCTTCAATGACTTTCAAACTGAGTAACTATTTAAGGCTCTGAAAATCTTATTCTTGGCATAGCCTTTGTTAATTCAAAGTTTGATACCTGTTCACTGCTGTAGTTGTTTCACAGTAAACGGTTCTGGCTGAGTGTGTTTATCTTTTTAATTAGAAGTGAGGCCATTACAGAAAGCCTGTCAGATAGGCTGTCACAGCCTATTTCAGCAACTGACTTGCTAGTCAAGAAATGTGTTGGTAAAATCCAACATGAGAAGCCTTGCCTCGAGGTTCAACATAGTTCCTTTACTAGGCATTATCCTGTCTGCCCTTTCAGATTTCCAAGGGCAGGGTTGATTAAAGCAAGTACTCTCATTTCCTGAAAGGAAATTCCTGACTAGTTTTCCTGACTAGGACAAAAAGGCGGGAGTGAGTCTTTTTAGGAAATCCGGTTCAATTACTGCAAAAGAGAAAAACAGACTCATCAGCATTCCATGTAGTTTAGTACTTCTGTGTTTATGGGAGGGAAGAGTTGTACACAATATAAATTATGTTCAGAAGCCTAGCAGGAGTTTAAATTAGAAAAGTAGAAGAGCTAACTTATTTGTATTAAATACTCTCTGGGAAAATACTGCATATTGTCCTTGAGGCGCCTTTCATAGTCAATGATGAGAAATTATTGCCTAGAAGTAGCACGTTTTTCATGTATTGATTATTCTTACTTACAGTTAAAGGCAACATTGCAGCCATTTAAGCCAGTTGTTGTGGTCCTTTTTTTTTTTTTTGTTGGTCCAGAGCAAGGCAAAAGAATTAATTGTTTGTAGATCACTAGGCTTGCTCAGGCTTCTGCATTATAAAATCATCAACGTTTCTGTGTTAGGGTTAGGTTTTGAGGATTATTTTTTTCCAGCTGGTTTTGCCAGTTTATCCATTTGGTTGTGTGTCTGCAACTGATTTGAATTGTTCTCAGGAAGGCTATAACACTAGAAAGTGTCACCAGAGAGTAAATTTTTTTCATCTTTCAAGTTCAAATTTAATGTGCAGTGTAGTTCATCTCCCACTGTTGTAAGCAATAGCTTTCTTAATTTATGTTAAAGCTGAAGGAAACACCTATTGTAAATAGCAGAGGTGTGGACCAAAATTTTTAATGTTTTTCACCTCTCTCAAACAAATATTTTTCAGGTAATCTTTTTTTTTTAATTAAAAAGCAGTAAGTACTCAATACTCATTCTTGGTTCCAGGATTACTTACCAGTGTCTCTGACATTGATTTTTTTTTTTTTTTAAAATGTGTTTTTATCTGCAGATTACGACCAGGAGGAGGATGAAGAGTCTTACTTGCAGCCAGACACTTCTGACATAGTGAAAGATGGTATGTCAGTTCTTTCATTGCCTTCACAAAAGGCCCCATGAAAGGCCACCAGTGAAAGCAATATTTGTGTAGAATGCCAGATTATGATTTTGGCTTGGTCATATCTTAAGCATTGCAGGTGGTAAAATAATTGAAGTAATGCACAGGTATCTAATCTTGAGAGGCAGCTGGGGTAAAAAGTTCCTAATAACAGCAGTAACAATTTACAGGAATTGTTCTGTGCCTTTAAGGGCATGTTTTCTTGCAGGCCTCCTGCCCTGGAAGGACCTGTATCTGGTCATCAGTCTGGAGGGGGGGTAGTGCTTTTGATGTAGTCTCTTTATTTTTAGCAAAGGGAAAACTCTGTGAGGTCATCATAAGCCATGCTTGAATAAAACTTGCAGGAGTTTACTACACATAATATTCAGAATTGCGCTGAAAGTTAAATGCTTATCCAACATTTGGGTACTATCAGATCAGATACCAATGAAATAATTCAATTCACGTAGAAAATTAATCTGAGAAGTCTTGTTTCTTGACATACTTTATTTCCCTTCAGTGTGTCATGGTTTTTGGATGTTTTCTTCCTGTAGATATGGTCCTGCCCCCAGCCTACCCACCTCCACCAGTTCCTCATGTCAGAAAAGCTGCCTATACAGAATCCAGGGCCAATTCCTTTGCTGGAAAATCTACTGTGCCAGTACCACCACCACCTCCTAAAAGAAGCTTACCTGATATCAAACTAGAGGATGTCTTAAATATGAGAGAATCCCAGTTACAGTGCCAAGCTGAACCTAATCTAAAGATTCAATCTTCAAGCCGGAGGCTAAGTGAACAGCTGCCCCCTGTACCCCCTCTACCTCTTTTCAAAAAGCCTCTGTGTGCCAAAGAATCGTGCTCGCTGCTTCCAGAGCCTCTGCCTCTAGCTCAAGTTCTTGCTACTTCGGAAGGATGTGAGAAGCTAAAAACCTTAAACCTTTCAGCACGAACTCCTCCTCCACTACCAAGCAGTAAACCCAAGCTGTCACAATTAACCGAAAAATCGGTAGAGCCCAGAGTGCCAAGAGAACATGGTAAACCTGGACTGTTTGTGCCACCAGTGCTCCCAAAGCCACCTGTGCCAAGCCACCAGCCCCCTGGAATCAAGGCTAGACCAGAGAAGTCTTCATGTCCCCAGTTACAGTAAGTACGAAAATACAATGCACTATTAAATTTTTCCATTGTGTGTTAGTTAACTTATTGGCAGACGTATTTCTCAGATTCTCATCAACATCTGTTTCTCTTCCCTGCACCATCCCTTTCTTCCTCAGTGCTGTGGTTTTTGCCTCTGTATATGTTGTCTGAAAAATTTTGCAATGAGTTTAGCTTCAGAAAGAAATAGTAGATAAACTACACTTTAAAAAACCAACAAAAACAACGCACCAACATTTTATAGTTCATTTGTTTTCAGGTCTGTCTTAAAGACTTAAAAGCCTTTGATCGCAGCGAATAAGAAACCTTTATGTCAGAACCTCAATGAACTGCAAAACCAAATCTAGGCTTCTGTGGAGTTAATATAAAATGAAACACATTTCCTATTATAGTTATGGTGGTGAGTTAGATGAAAATATTGTTGTCTGTTGGATCATTTAGCAGCTCTGAAGAACAAGTAACAAACTCTTTAAAGACAGTCCAAGACATGCAGTGAGTCCAGTGGAAGGCGGCCACCAAGGTGTTTGGCTGTAGCACATGATATGTGAGCAAAGGCCAAGAGAACTGACTTCATTCAACCTTTAGGAAGAGTAATGGGAGGTCACTGCTGTCTACGGCTACTTAATGGGTGGCTATGAAGAAGATGGAGCAAGACCCGAGAGGCCTGCAGTGATAGGGTAAAAGGCAACAGAGAGAAATCACAATCTGGTAAATTAGAGCTAAATACTAGGAAAAACTTCTCACCATGTGGATGATGAAACACCAGAACAGGTTGCTGTGGAAAGATTGTGGAATGTCTATACTTGGAGATACTCAAAACTTGACAAAACACTGCTTCCTGAGCTACTTGATCTAGTTGGGGCTGCTTTGTGCAGGAACTTGAACCTCCAAAGGTCCCTACCAACCTAAATTAAGCTGTGATTTGGGGGCTGAACTGAAACATTCTCTTTGGTTCTAGTTTTATTATCCCTTCAGTGTTTTGTCTATGTTTGTTCTGTTCTCCTGAGATGTCCTTCAGTTTTTGTTCTGTTTCTGCCAGGAGATCACCACCAGATGGACAGAGTTTTAGAAGCTTCTCATTTGAAAAACCAGCAGTGCCCTCCAAGCCAAACCAACCTGATGATGATTCTGACGATGACTATGAAAAAGTAAGATCAAGCAGATGATCCATTTTTCTTGTTTATGTATACTTTTGGGAACATTGTAAATGCATATTTCAGGGAAAAAAAGCTTTCTGAAAACAGTGCTGTGTGACTTACTTTTTTTATTATTTTTTTTTATTATCATTGATTTATTTTAGAGCTTTAAGGAATGCCTTGATAAAGTCTGGCTTTTAATATTGGATATAATAGGGGAAGAAGCATAAAGTAGAAATTAAATCACCATTAATAATTTCAGATACTGATAGCTGTAGCTTATTTGCATAACAAGTTGCATTTTGAATTGTCATTGATTTAGTGATTTATTCTTTTTTTTTTTTTTTTTACAGGTAGGGCTGCCTGCTTCAATATTTCTTAATACCTCTGAATCCTTCGAAGTTGAAAGGTAGAGTGTTCCTTTAAAACAGTGGCTTAGAAGTCCTACAAAAACCTGCACTGAATAGTAGGCCAAAGATCACTTTGATAGGTACAATTTGTGTTTAAAAACATAATAAAACTATTTAAATTCCTTTAATATGGAAATCACTCTTCAGAGGAGTTGGTTTAGTGCTCCTCTATCAATTGAAAATGAATACTACTTGCACAGTGATTTTACTCCATCTGGAGAAGGTTGTTCTGCCAGGTTGCTAGACAGGATAGAAAGGCCGATTGTCTGTGCTGTGTTACTGATTCAAATGCTAGAACAGTTAAATTCTTTCAGTTATGATGTACTATGAATTATTACAACCAAAATAGAGATTTGTCATTAGAATTTTAAGAATCTGGGTATTTTATTTATCTGATTTGGAAAATGCTAACATATGTAACTGCTGTATTCTTTTTAGGACATTTAAAGCTAGTAGCCCACGTGGACAACCACAGAATGGGTTGTACTGTATTAGGAACTCATCTACTAAGCCTGGAAAGGTAACTTGCAATTGCTGAATCTACCACCCCCAAAACCCTTTTTGATTTAGAGAGATACTGTATCTTATAATAAAGTACTTAACAATTTAGATGTGTTCTTTCCTTAAAGCAAGAAAACCTGTGGCAATCACTGTCATGCCTTCAGTGATTTATTTTTTTTTTAGGGTGGGTTGTAACTAATTCCTTAATAACATATTGACTTAGAAGAGCTTATTAGCTTAGACTGAATATGTTTTGTTTACCTTCTTCAAGGTATTGGTTGTATGGGATGAATCTGCAGAAAAAGTGAGAAACTACAGAATCTTTGAAAAGGTCAGTAGCTGCTCTGTGTGTGCAGGTATGCTTGTATAAATTTCAGGTATATATCTATGTATAAACTGTGCCTGGCTATAGGTATATATCAGAACTAACAAGTTAAAGCCTAAACCTCTTCCCATTCCTAAAAGTAAAAACAAGCTGATTTACAAATATCTGGTCTAGGATGAGAGTTTGAGTACTCAGATCTGGGCTTTCAAGTTGCTGTATCGTGCAAAAGATAAACTAGGTGTGAATGTTCACATTTAAATTTTAGCTTCAGTCAAATCCTGAAGGACAGAATATAAAATTCCCGAGTTTAATTTGGACTTATTTGTGTAGCTAGCTTGCAAACCGTAGTGTGTTTGAAAGAACAGCTTAGTTCTGATGACATGAGGTTTGGGTCTTTTTTAAACATTGAGTTGGGAAAAATTACAGTCAATGATTGCATGTGTTTTTGTCCTGCAACAGGATTGCAAGTTTTACCTGGATTCAGACATCATGTTTTTGAACATGGGAAGTTTGGTCGAATACTACAGCATTCATGTCTTACCTAGTCATGACAGCCTGATTCTTCGGTGTCCTTATGGTTACTCTAAGCCAAGGTGACATGACAGGCCTAATTCACTGACGCTTAGGACAAGTGCGTTCTCTGCTGCCCTTGAATTCAATGTGGGCTCCTACCACTGTTGGACATCCCATTGTTTGCACACAGAAGTTGAGTCTTTTTCAACCATTTATGCTCACAGTAATTGTCTATAGACTCCATTTAATGAACACTGGGCAAAACCTTACAATCCAGATCAGTGGATTTTATGGTCTTTTCTTCTAAAAAGATCTGAACTGATCATGCTGTGAAAGCTGTCCATGATACCTACACCTTATATCAAACTGCTGCTATTACTAATCTCCTTGGAATGTGCAAGACGGACACGGAACGAAGAAGTGGTCTGAATACAACCAATACAGAAGAGGGAAACTTCTGGAAGTATATCAGAATTCACTTGTGACAGGGAATACTAATACTCTGACTTGAAGGCATTACCCCTTAAGTCAGCACTGGTGCTCAACTGAGAGTTTTTGTATTACTTGTATAGTTGACATGTAAATAATGAAGACTTCTGGGCAAATGATTTGATTTACTCTAGGTAAAGATGATCAGGAAATGTGGCGCTTTTTTAAGCCACCTCGTACATAGATGTAATTTCTGATTACAATGTCTGCAGTAATCAATATCAGGGTACAATCCAACTGATAACATTTGTGGCATCCCACATAACTTAATGATGTGCACTTCGGATCGGTGTGGATTAATATTGACTTACATGGGAGCTCCATTTTGTAGTTCCGAACTGGAAGGGTAGGTGCCACTAGTATTTTAGTGGGCATGAGAAAAGAGAAAGGGCCGCTTAAGGTTAAGGGGGAAGGGAGGGGGATTCTCTTGAATGCCCCAAATACTGACTAGCAGTTTTGTCGCACATTGCCATTATCAAAGGTTCTTCAAAACAAAACAAAAAAAAACCCTCAAACCGTGAGTGTGATACTAACTACTATGGCTTCATAAATCTTTGTGGTTGGTCTCTCAGGATCAGCTTGTCAGCTCGTTGCATTCTGTTCTGTTCTAGGGCAAAACATAGTGCCCTAGTCTACTTTTTGTAGTTCGATTTTCCCGTTATTAAAATTGCTACTCAGTATGTTAAAAACAGATTTGATTTTGCATGCAACTACAATCAGCACTAACAGTGATAGGCATTACCAGGGTGCTTGTAGTATTTGTTCCCTAATACTTTGGGGACAGGTACCCTAAAACCAAGGGTTTGATATTTATGCCAAAATTATGCTGTTCCTAAACTTTAGTAAAGAAGAGAAATTAATTTTAATGACCTCTTAAGTAACTTTGTTGATTCAAAGGTACAGTTAGACTGGTCTCATATCTCTAACAATGTTTACAAGACTTGGAATAATAATTTAAAAAAAAAAAAACAAAACCTCTTACTCCTGAAACAGGAGAAGGTATCTAATTTTATTCAGTCTGAATCTGTATCAATAAACTTCATTTTTTCTGTTACCTTTTGAAAATTTATATATGTTGGTTTTAGTCTTGTTACAGTTAGATGGTCACAATTTTAAAAACATAAACAAAACCATTACAGAATAAGAATTTTCTGTTTATGAAAACATTAAATATTAGGACCATGGGAAGGAGCAGAGGCAAGAAACTCCTCTGCCTCTGTCTTTTTTCAAGAGACAGACATACACAATATCAGTCTCTTGATCTCTCTTCCCACTGGAATAGGTTTTATTTGTGTAAAAGCGATAGGACAAGGGGCAATGGGTTCAAGTTGGAGCATAGGAGGTTCCGGGTTAACATGAGGAAAAACTTTTTCACCGTGAGGGTGACAGAGCACTGGAACAGGCTGCCCAGAGAGGTTGTGGAGTCTCCTTCTCTGGAGACATTCAAACCCGACTGGACGTGTTCCTGAGTGATGTGCTCTAGGTGGCCCTGCCTTGGCAGGGGGGTTGGACTAGATGATCTTTCGAGGTCCCTTCCAACCCTTGTGATTCTGTGAGTCTGTGAAAAGATATACAGTACTTAAATTTCAGATTCTGTTGAATACTGGATATTCTAAGTTTCTAATTCCTTTTTTTTTAATTAGTATCCCTGTGGTTCACTAGCCTGATATGAGCCACTCTGTAAAGACGACTCAGCCAACAAAGCATTTTAAAGTTTTTCGTATATAGATATATGTATATTGGAGCAAGTTCTAGTTTCTTGCGGTATTTACACATACTGTTTACAGAGTAAATGTTTCTCTGTCTGGGAACCATTGACTTCATTGCGTCCTGACAGTCGTACTTGCAGTATGCTCTCTTTGGGGCCCTATTCAGATATTTAATTTTTTTTTTGCAACCATGTACTCTTAAGATTTTTAAACTGCAAAAATACTTGTGTAATCCAATACATATAAAATATAACACTGTCTTTACCTGTGTAATACAAGATTTGCAAATATGTAAATTTTTGTATTAATTACTTTTTTTACAGAAATGTATATATTTCTGAAATGGATAAACTTTCAATGCCAGTTCACCTAATCGTGCAGTCGTCTCTAACTTCGTAGGGGTGTGTTTTAATGCTTTTGTTTGTAGTTGTGTTAAATAGTGCTTGAATCTTCTATCTGTGAATTTAGAAGAATTAGTTTTCAGCCCCCTTAAGAAACAAGCCTTCATATAAGTGATGCTATCAGAAATTTCACTTTCTGGTCATCAGACAGTGTGGCTGGGGGTGGAAATTACCCGTTTTTCCATTTAGTTCAAGGTTTCCTGAGTGCAGGGCTGAGGACTGAAGCATTCATTTTACCTATGGACACAAAATGCAAGTACGAGCATAAGAGCATCTCGGAGGAACAGGAATGTTCAAGCAAGAAAGCCAAGTCTCCAAAGGTGTTCTTCAGGAGCTTGCTTGGGGAAAGAGGGCGTTCCCATTTCCCAGCACCTAAGAGCCCTTCTGCTCAAACATCAGCGTAACCTGGTAGGTTAGTGCAAGTATGGTAGGCTTACAGCCTTGCAGGTTTGCATCTCTGACATTCCCAGAATTCCCAGAATTTAGGGCTCTGGGGAGACCTTATAGCAGCCTTCCAGTAGCTAAAGGGGCCTACAGGAAAGCTGGAGAGGGGCTGGTTACAAGGGCAGGGAGTGATAGGACAAGGGGGAATGGGTTTAAACTGTAAGAGGGGGGATTTTGATTAGATATTAGGAAGAAATTCTTCCCTCTGAGACACTGGCACAGGGTGCCCAGAGAAGTTGTGGAGGTCCCATCCCTGGAAGGGTTGAAGGCCAGGTTGGATGGGGCTTTGGGCAGCCTGGTCTAGTGGAGGGTGTCCCTGCCCATGGCAGGGGGCTTGGAACTAGATGATCTTTGAGGTCTCTTCCAACCCAAACCATTCTGGGATTCCATGATTCAAGGCAGGAGGTATAGATAAGGACATGCTGTATGATCCCCTCATTCCTCCAGAGACAGGCAGAAGGCCTCCAAACAAATCTGCAATCACTTACACTCTCTGTTCCAAGTCATCTTGCTCCTACATACTATTCTAGTCTTTTCTATGCATAATTAGATGAAGTTAAATTTCTGGTGTTTGTATGGAAGAAAGGTACAGCCAGAATGCATGGCTCATAGTCTGTCTCCCGCACCTCTTACTAACCTGACTTTCCTTCATCACAAATAAGCCTTTTGCATATACAACCTACTGCAGGCTCCTTAGCTTTAAAATAGTTTGTGCAGAAGTGTAAAAGCAGTATTTGGTATGCCAAAAAAAATGCAGTTTGTGAGTTTGGTGACGTGCAAGTTAAAATAATTCATACTAGTTTGGAAAAAGTCTTGCCTCTTCTCTATGAACTTCCAGAAAAGCGTGTTACACTTGATACTTGTGGGGATATTCTTCTGGGGCAAAAAAATTGTGTGACTTTGAAAACTTTCAGCAAGGGCCTGTCGATCGTGTGTATCATAGTGTGTCACAAAAAGGAAACAGATACCCAATTTTTCTGACTATGAAGGTACTTTGGGTCAGCAGTCATGTATTGCCCAGCTCAGAACTTGAGTTTTTATAAGAATGTAAATAAGCAGCAAGAGCACTCATGGCCTCTGGTGCTTTGGGAAGTTTGAAAGGGCGTTAAAGCCTTCTGAAGCTTTAACGTGATTATTTTGCGTTTGGGGACATCTGCTGGTCAGCCTGCTCCCTGCAGGGATCCAAGCAACAGCTGGTAAGCGTGTGCAGAGAAGTCATTTGGGTAGAAACCAATCCTAAGTGACTTTGGATAGAAGCCAGAGACAGGCATTTGACAGATGGGCCACTCACTGGATAAAGAACTGGCTGGATGGCCACACTCAGAGTTGTGTCAACAGCTCGATGTCCAAGTGGAGACCAGTGACGAGAAGTGTTCCTCAGGGGTTGGTACTGGGACCGGCACTGTTCAGCATCTTTGTCAGCGACATGGACAGTGGGATCGAGTGCACCCTCAGCAAGTTGGCCGACGACACCAAGCTGTGTGGTGCGGTTGACACACTGGAGGGAAGGGAAGCATCCAGAGAGACCTTGACAGGCTTGAGAGGTGGGCCCATGCAAACTGCATGAAGTTCAACACTGTCAAATGCAAGGTCCTGCACATATGTCGGTGCAATCCCAAGCACAGTTACAGGCTGGGCGGAGAATGGACTGAGAGCAGCCCTGAGGAGCAGGACTTGGGGTTGCTGGTTGATGAGGAGCTCAACATGAGCCAGCAGTGTGTGCTGGCAGTCCAGAAAGCCCACAGTGTCCTGGGCTGCATCAAATGAAGCATGGCCTGCAGATTGAGGGAGGGGATTGTCTCCCTCTGCTCTCATGAGACCCCACTTGGAATACTGTCAGGCTGTGGGGCCCCCAATATAAGAAGGACATGGATCTGTTGGAACAAGTCCAGAGGAGGGCTATGAAGATGATGAGAGGGCTGAAGCATCTCCTAGGAGGACAGATTGAGAGAGTTGGAGTTGTTCAGCCTGGGGAAGAGAAAGCTCCAGGGAGACTTTATAGCAGCCTTTCAGTACCTAAAGGGACCTGCAGGAAAGCTGGAGAGGGGCTGTTTACAAGGGCAGGGCGTGATAGGACAAGGGGGAATGGCCTTCAGCTGAAGAAGGGGAGGTTTAGATGAGACATTAGGAAGAAATTCTAATTCCTGGAGAGGTACTAGAACAGGTTGCTCAGAGAAGCTGTGGAGGCCCCATCCCTGGCAATGTTCAAAGCCAGGTTGGATGGGGCTTTGGGTAACCTGGTCTAGTGGAGGGTGTCCCTGCCAATGGCAGGGGTCTGGAACTACATGGTCTTGAAGGTCCCTTCCAACCCAAACCCTCTCTACAAGTACCTGAAAGGAAGTTGTAGTGAGGTGGGGGTCGGTCTCTTCTCCCAAGTAACAAGAGACAGGACGAGAGGGAATGGCCTCAAGTTGCATCAGGGGAGGTTTAGGTTGGATATTAGGAAAACCTGCTTCATGGAAAGAGTAGTGAGGTGTTGGAACCACCCAGAGAGGTGGTTGAATCGCCGTCCCTGGAGACGTTCAAAAAACGTGTAGACGTGGCACTCCAGGACATGGTCTAGTAGGCATGGTGGTGTTAGGTTGACAGTTGGATCTGATGATCTCAGAGGTCCTTTCCAACCTTAGGGATTCTATGATTCTCTGATATCTCTGCTGGAGCTGGCTTGCACAGAAATGACAGTAAGTTTGCAGGATTAGATCTCTGGATGTGTAAAACCAGGGAAATGCATCCAACCTTCCCTTGCGTTACCACTTTTTTTGCCTTTTGACAAGCCCTTCGTACCAGCTCCCTCCGTGTACAGTCTTGGCCCAGCTGGTTCTTGCGTTGGGAGCCTGGTGTGCGCTTCAATTCTGACCTTGAAAGCTTTTTGCACAGATGAAGTTTTGCAAGTGTACTGAAGGGCAGGGCTGTGAAAGCTCTGCCGCAGCAGCACAGAAAAAGAAGGGTCTATTCCATTTAAATTTATTAAGGGTTTTTTTAGAGGATGAATAAGGCGAGATGCACCAGGTGCGGCCTCACAAGGGGTCTGGTTTAGGCTTCAGTGATTTTGTTGTGCTTTAATTCACACTGTGCTAACATTCATGCTGAGTTATTTTTCCAAGTAAATTCCAGCCACACCCTAACAAGGGGGCTACTGCTGAAAATGTCTCTTTTTAAAACTAAATGTGATTTAAATTAATTCAGATTTTGATTTTCTAATATTACAAAGTGTCTCCCAAGATTAATTAATTTTCTCCCATATATAATAAGGAAAATATTTTAAAATATTTAATATTTCAATCATTTTTATGCTTCTCAGCCCTCCTCTTTACTTTGAACTTGCCCTGGTATCATTTTTCTTTCTCCTTTTCTGGTTTTACTCTCCTGGCTCTATTTTTAAGTCCTACCTTTTCAAAATTTCTAACGTCTGTTAGTGGTGCTTTTCCTTGTCCTGCTGCTGCTGAGGGTGAAGACGTCATTAGAAAGCAGCTAAAAACAGTCTCAGCAGCTCTAGTGACACTGGAATTACAGAAGCAACGTGCAGAGGAGACACATCTAGGAGGCACATGGTGCTTATGAAGTCATAAATGTTGTAATTAAAAGAGTGGGCTTTAACTGGAGAAGGATTTTGAAACAACAAACTCAAAGCTGCAGGAAGAGTGGTGTAAGGTTAAAAGAGAAAGTTGGTTGCTTGGGTTCCTTCTGGCCAAAGCAAGCATTGTGCTCAACTGAAACTCTTATTAACCAGCTTGAACCATGAAACTAGATTTACATTTCATCTCAGTTGTGTACAAAAATGTCCCTACACCCCCTGAGTATGAAGTCAGCGTTTTTCAAACTTAAAGCCAAAGCAGCCTCTCAGTTTAACAGATTGTTTAAAATCTGGCGACATTCAGTATTGGCCTGCTCTGCCCTTTCCCCACCTGCTGCTTCAGTTCTCTTTTTTTTTTCAGCTCACGTAAACCTCGGACGTGTTTTTGTTTGGTTGTAGGAGGAGATGAAAGTAGACCAGAATACACTTTTTTTTTCTCCATGTAGTTGTTCTATCAGATGTTTCTCAGATATATATAGAGAGACGCATTAAATATTATTTCTAGTGTTTTCAAATCATTGGGAAATTTCTCCTTCCTTACGTAAATCAGTAAAATTAAAAAAAAAGTAACTCCTGTGAAAAGTGATTGGAGCTGGGACAAAAATAAAGTTTCTAAAAGTACTTTTGACATAACCTTATCTACGTTGACCAACTTTAGTAATACTGCACATAAGCCATGAGATATGCTGTTACACACAGCTGCAATTAAGATAACCTATTACATCATTGTTAAAAAGGCATTTAAGTTCAATTAATGTCAAAGAAAAAAAATCCCTCATGAGCTTTTCAGTAGTAACGCTACGTGTGCGTACGCTCACTCATACCAGCACCGGAGTTGGTGAGACATGCAGCACTTGTAGGGCTGCTCCTGGGGTGTTTGGTACAGATCATCTGTGTTTGTCTCCTCACACCCTCCCGCCCCTCCCAGTCTGGCACAACCGAGCAGGGACCGGCTTTCACTTTGCTGGCACCTGACAAGGAAGTTTCAATAAAAGCAGAGAATTCTCATATCGGCGTTGTTTTGTTTAGTGGAACCAGAACTTTGTCCGAGAAGCAGAGTAGAAAGGTCTGCGTGAGATGCAAATGAATGTTCATGGTACGGAAGCAAGTCCTGCTCCGTCAACAGGCGGTCAGGATAGAACAGTTCTGGCAGGCCTACAGGCGAGGACATCTTTTAATACTATTGTTCCCAGTTTATCTGTAAGGAAACTGACCCAGACCTGCTTATGTGGGATGAGGGAACCCCATATGAAGGAAAAGATAAATGTCTGGATGCCAGATTTGTGACATCAACTTAGCACCGTGCTTCTCACAGGTAGCTGTAAGAGGTTTGATCATCAAGGAGTGTGAATGCCAGGTAAGGAAGTCAGTTGTGTAAAAAGAATTGTACAGTGTTGTTTTTCTGATGCCTGGTAAAGCCAAACTAAAATGGTTTGTAAATTAATACACTCGCACTGACCCTTTTGAGCATGATGCCAGTTGAGTCCCAGCGCTGCTGATGCCGGAGCCTGCCAAGGGAAGCAATTCACTGCGGATGAGTCAGCCAGCGGAACACCTACACTGCCGGAGCAGTGCCACGTTCTGACACCTTCCTGGGAACGGTGTGCTGACTGTAAATATGTGGCAGTATTTTTCTGGTTCTTGAAGTAACTGTTCTCCAGCACACGTGCGGATGTGCAAAGAGCAAGTGCCAGCCTCCTGGCAAGGAGCTTGTCTTGGTCGTTTTCCCAGACCCCTCACCAGCAGCGCAAAGATCTCGCAGGGGTCAGATACCACAGGCTGAGAAGTACCGTGTGGCTCGTATTGTACCTTTTGTTGTAGCTGTCATGCTGTAATCCCAGCTGGTAAGAGTTACCACAGACAGATGAGTTCTCCATGTGTTAAATAATGCAAAGTGCTTTCTCAGATCGTCTTTGATGCCGTGCTTCTGCAGCACTGCGTACTGCTGCAGGACGTGTCGGTATGCATGTGCCCTCCTCCACGATTCTGCCCATGTAACCCTGCCTCTGCGCCAGCACTGCCGCGCATGCAGCTGGGTCGAGGCACTTCGGGAACCTGGTCTGGCCCAACACTGAGCGGGCAAGATTAACCATCACGCATCAGCTTTAGCAGCCTCGGGCTGCAAAGTGAGTTGGTGGAGTCGGGTGGTTCAGCAGAAAGCTGGCCTTGCCCCCTCCCTCATCCCCCGACTGTTCCATACGATGAGCCAGGTGAAACAAAACCTTCTCTGGCCTCAGGATTAGGGGACATGATGCCAGGGGAAGGCTGGAAGGTACAGCAGGTACGTCTGATGTTGGGCAGGTCACAGGGCAGGACTGCAGGAGAGAGGGCTAAAGGAACACACTCTTCTGCAGCATTTCACCACGGCACCGCTGCTGTCCCCACCACCCTGCTCTTTCTTGGCACCTTACAGCCAGGCGCTGAGCTGGAGAGGAAAACCGTTCCTTTTAAAACAAAGTAATTTTTTTGCTGAGTTAGTTTTAACATGAATGCACATGGAAGTACGGAGGTGATTGATGGAAAGTAAGGAGGTGATTGATGACAGCACAGCTTCACAAAGGGCAAATCATGCCTGACAAATTTGGTGGCCTTCTACAGTGGGGTCACAGTGTCAGTGGACAAGGGAAGGGCAGTTGACATCATTTAGCTGGACTTGTGCAAAGCATTTGACACTGTTCCGCATGACATCCTTGTCTCTAAGTTGGAGAGGCATGGATTTGATGGATGGACCACTCACTGGATAAGGAATTGGCTGGATGGCCACACTCAAAAGAGTTGTGGTCAACAGCTCAATGTCCAAGTGGACATCGGTGACGAGTGGTGTTCCTCAGGGGTCAGTACTGGGACCGGCACTGTTCAGCATCTTTGTCGGTGACATGGACAGTGGAATCGAGTGCACCCTCAGCAAGTTTGCCGATGACACCAAGCTGTGTGGTGCGGTCGACACACTGGAGGGAAGGGATGCCATCCAGAGGGACCTTGACAGGCTTGAGAGGTGGGCCAGCACAAATCACATGAAGTTCAACAAGGCCAAGTGCAAGGTCCTACACGTGGGTTGGCACAATCCCAAGCACAGCTACAGGCTGGGCGGAGAATGGATTGAGAGCAGCCCTGAGGAGAAAGACTTGGGGGCGATGACTGATGAAAAGCTGAACATGAGCTGACAGTGTGCACTGGCAGCCCAGAAAGCCAACCGTGTCCTGGGCTGCATCAGAAACAGTGTCGCCAGCAGGGCGAGGGAGGGGATTTTCACCCTCTACTCTGCTCTCATGAGACCCCACTCTGGAATCCTCAGTACAGGAAAGACATGGAGCTGCTGGAGTGAGTCCAGAGGAGGCCACAAAGTTGATCAGAGGAGCTGGGCTTGTTCAGCCTGGAGAAGAGAAGGCTCCAAGGAGACCTAATCGGAGCCTTTCAATACCTAAGGAGGACCTACAGGAAAGAGGGAGAGGGGCTGTTTCTTAGGGACTGTAGTGACAGGACAAGGGGGAATGGGTTTAAAGTAAAAGAGGGGAGATTTAGATTGGACGTTAGGAAGAAATTCTTCCCTGTGAGGGTGGTGAGGCCCTGGAACAGGTTGCCCAGAGAAGCTGTGGAGGCCCCAACCCTGGCAGTGTTCAAGGCCAGGTTGGATGGGGCTTTGGGCAACCTGGTCCAGTGGAGAGTATCCCTGCCCATGGCAGGGGGGGTTGGAACTAGATGATCCTTGTGGTCCCTTCCAAGCCTAACCATTCTGTGATTCTGTGAATCCATTCTCCCATTTACTTTACCAGACAAGAACAGAGAGCTTTATGTGTCCAATGCTACGGTAAAGAATGGAAAGAGAGGCAAGCAAGGTGCTGAGATGAAGAGTTTTGACAGGCAGTCGTCTATGTGCCAAGCAGATGACAACGTGTGAGGCAGGTGGCTGGACCTTGCAGGTGCAGAGCAAGCAGAGCACCTGCAGATCTTGTTGATCAGACTTTGAACAAGGACAGAAGTATGCTGTCTGGTATGTCAACACATCCATTGGCTTGGGCAGGGTTCAGCATCAGACTGGTGAAGTGACTTTAATGTCTTAGGCTTACAGCAACAGTTCTTAAAAAAAAAAGTTCAAGCACAATTTGCTAATTGTTAGTAATTACACTAGCATGTGTCCTGTCCTGGGATGGTTTTGATTAGGCAGATCTACGTCCAGCAGTGTCTTCTTGTCAGATGTGCCACAATCATTCTGTGCCATCACTTGACAACTAAACCACCAGTGTTGGTGGCTGAATTCACACAGAAGTTTACATACATCTTGTTTGTTTGTTTGTTTGTTTACATACATCTTTATGGCCTGTTTTTCCATTCTGAACAGTGAACAACTGGAAATTGCCAGGAAGCCCAGACTAGGTAAGTGGAGTGTGTTTCCTCGGTGGAGGTGGTTGCAGCAGGTTAGATCCCTCCTGTATTCCAAGGGAGAGATGTTTATGGCTCCTGAAGACACCCATCAGGTTCTGCTAGCAGGAATCTATTTTTCTTCTGATTGCATGGACAACACGGGGCGAGGGGGTACAGAGAGCAGGGTTCAGTGGTTCTGAAAGCGCGTTCCCAGCCCCCAAACTCTTCAGCTGACCTGAGACAGGCACTATTTTATACAACAGAGTGGCCAAAAAGAAGTGCAAAGCAACAGTCTTCAAATGATATAGTAAAAATGTACAGAAAACAAAGACAGCTCACAGTTAACTTCACAGTTGGCGCTTTATTTGCAGTGACTAATTAACTGCGGGGTTATATTAGCCACACAGCTCTTCAAAAGACTCAGAAGTAAAGGGACAGTTTATAAAGATCTAATCAGGCCTCCTATCTACAGGCTGCACAACGTACCTGCGCACTTCCCGAGTACGCCGCTGCTCCTCAGCCTGGAGCTCAGCACCCGGAGGACATTCCACTGACTTAATACCTTCATCCTGCCAGATGTCTGTAACCCTCCCCAAGGCAGCTCTCAAGCTTGGCTGCTCTCACTGGGTACTTGCACGTCTGGATCGATCGTGACCTGCTCTGAGCTTCCAGCGATCACATACGGCCACTGCTGCGTGCTAACCCCCTTACCGTACCGCTCCCCGGCAACTGCTTGATTTCTGCCCCTATCTCTCAGCCTGCTGCAAGATAAGCTTCGCCACACGACGCGCTGCTCCTTTCTGAGGGGATACAGCTCCACAAGAAACCCCCTTCCCGTGCCGGGGGTCTCTCCTCAGCCTCTGCCCAGCCGCCCGGGCGCCAGCCAGCCCCTCCCGCAGCCCCCGAGCCGAGAAACACCGCCCCGCCA
>VWZZ01000794.1:0-23991 GCA_013399095.1 Psophia crepitans | reverse complement strand
AGGTTCGTGTCAGCCCTCCCTCCGGAGAGCCGGGCCCCTGCCCACCGCGGTGAGCGAGGTGCGATGCTGCTGCTGTTGCCGCCGCAGCGAGCGGCCGCCCAGCGTTTAAATCTCCATTGCAACCCCGGCGGTGCGTCTGCTGGCGCTTCCCCCCCCTCCCCGCCCTTCTGCTTCACCTGCCCCTTCTCCGAGACTGCGAGGTGACCTGCTGGTCATGCTTGGCAAAATGCGGGCCTGAGAGTGCCCAAGTAACCGTCTGCAGAGGAGGCAGGCAGGGAGGAGGAGAGGCGATGCGTTTGTGCGGTGTTACTGATTGGCGGGGTACCAGCGGGCGCACAGTTACTTGGTTCCTTTTGCTGGAAGGGCGATCTGTATTTTAGCGTTTCCAGTGTCTGCTTTTGATACAAAATGTCACAAGTCTTTTTCTGCACGTAATTAATGCACAGTCTCTATGCTGCTTTTGAGGTTGATTCTTAATCTATGTTGGCTTTAGTTAAAACTAGCAATTAGGGAGGGGGAAGATCCAGTCAAGCTGGAAAAATATCCGTGGCTGTACTGAGATAGGGGGCTAGGAACAGCACTGCATTTAAATCATTCAGTAGATACTGCTGTAGCTCATTGGTTTAATCTTAATGCTAGTTTTGTTTTATTCTCTGCTTTTAGAAAGTTGCTATAGATAATAACGTCAGATACCAAAAGTATTCTGTTTTCTTGCATGCTGACTTATGTCCTTATATGGAGCTTTACAAAACATGTCTACCTTCAGCTTACGAATTCTCAACCTGCAACTACTGCTAGATAATTTCTGTATGCTTTGCTGAGAGCTACAGGTATCTCCCTGCACACAGGCTGTTTACGTCTCTGGGTTCTTGTAACATGACTGAACGTGCTAACAGAATACTCGACAGTTTAACTGCCACAAATTTGTTCTTTTTTGTGGAACAGAAGAATTTATTTTTAAAATAAAGAAATATAAACTATTTCTAAAGTAGGCTTCCATTTTTCTTTATTAAATTGATTGATGTAACAATTCTGTACCTCAGTAAGGAAATATTCTTTATAGCGCTGTTGTGTAATAAGTGGGAAAAAATGTGACTATGGACTGGCCTTCTGGAGCAGGTGGCTTTGGTATTTCTTTATATTCAGTAAGCAGATTTGATGTGATCATGTGAAAAATAGTCTTAAGTGAACATGATGTTCTATGTAGTTTGTCTCAGTTATAGAATTTAAACTTGGTGGTTTTCGTAGGAGAGTTTTGAGGAAAAGATAACTGCAAGTTTTTACATCGTCACTAGCAAGATAATACGTGCATTACTATGTTTGCATGTTTAAGTCTCTTGTAGCTTTGAGTTCTGTTTTCTATGAGATTCCACACTGAGAATAGTGCTTTTTAGCTGAAAACTGTTATGTTGCCTGAATATTTTCTTTTTGTGGTTGACTATTATAAAATGGCGTGAAAAATATGAACATTTGTGCTTCATTTGAAAGAAGCTATTTTGCTAGCATATTGTGCCAGGAAGTTCATTAGAGTACGGTTCACTAATGCTGTAGAGTGAAGAAGGTCATTCACTGAATCAGTATTTTTCTATGACAGTTCTTTTTAGATGTCTCCAACAGAAAATGACTCAACTCCTCTCATTCTTTGAGATTCACCATCAATGCTAAATGTTGTTTTGCAAGTACGGAATTGGATTGTTTGATGAAATTATATGGACAAATGCATTTGAGCACTGAGAGACTTTTACAGGAGTAAGGATAAAGCTACTTCCGCCCCATTCAAGGCTCAGTTTTTGAAGGGTAGCTTCTCAGCATGAAGTGCTTTTAACAAATCTCCTCACCCCACATTCTGTGACTTGCTGTGGGAGGAAAAAAGCTGAATTTTGAAGTAGCCAGTGTTGTTTATAAATAGAACATAATATTATAACTGGAGTTTTCAAACTAGGAGGAGGATGCTTAGCATGTTGATTGCTAGTAAGCATATGACTTCTATATGACAAGTGCTTGCTAGCTGTGAGGAGGCTAGACAGTGAATCTTGTACCCACTGCTTTTTAGGAGTTGTAGAAATAGCTTTCTTAACTATTTAAGCACTGCTGCAGTGGTGAATAGCGAGTAATTTGTAAATCCCAAACTCTTGCTATGCAAATGAGCCAGTCCTGCATTGAGGGGAAAAATTCATAGTACAAAACATCCTCTCCTTCTTAGAACTGGGCAAATCAGAGGAGTCACTCTTGTAAAAAAGTTCAAACACCTGAAGTGTGAGGACGTGAAGTAACAAGTAACGCTAAATTTCTGATTTTGATAGCTTCTAAATTAGAATTTACTCTTGGACCATGCTGCATGGCAGAAAGCAATCTCTGAAATAGCACTGTATTAGTAATTCATACTGTAAATATTTCTTAGATGCTTTTAGAGTGATAAGTGCTTTATATTTAAAAAGTGATTGTGAGCAGATATGAATGTAAGTTTAAACTGCTGGTGCCACTGTGCAGGTCATTTGACATCTGCTGAGAAACCTATCTAATAAAACTCTTCTGTTAAATAATACATCTTCTATATTAACAGATTCAAAAGCAGGTTTGTTTTTTTTTTTAATAGTAGAAGTCCCTAGATTACCTGAGTTTTGCAATTTTCATATAATTTAATTAACCTTCTCAGGGGAATTGGAAAATGTTACCTAGTCATGCCTCTTATTCAGCATTTCCCTTCAAAAATGCTCCATTTTGGTAGGCCTGCTAACAGTAGCTGTACAAATCTGTCAGCAAAGAAAGGTGTAAAGTGTGAATCATGTAAACCAGTTTATTTTCTGAAGAAAGCTTATTTTCATTAGAGGTAGTAATGCTCTAAAAGTACATGTTATGCAGATATTTTGGTATATGATAATTTTTACTTTAAAATTACACTTTTCTGGTTACTTTTTCTATCACTTTAAATTATTGCATGTACAATAACAGGCTTACCTAGTAATTTAATGAAGTGTTCAACGTAACTATAACATCTGTTACCATCTCAGTAAGCATCTGTTGTTTATTGAGAGTAATCTTGATAATCTTTAGTCAAATTGAAGCAAATAATTGATTTCTTTCCTCACCAGTCAGAGGATGTTGTTTACTGCGGTCTCGTCAGTTCAGAAATTTTAGCGGTTAGTAGTTGTAAGGGCAGAGACTCCAGGAAACACCCTTTTAGAACTACTGCTTTTCAAATCAGGTATAAGCTGAGATGAGGTCATTTGTCACAAGGGGCTCCAGATTAACATTCTAACCAATGATTCTGGTCTTGAATAAAGTTTAAGTATTGTTGCTACTTCAGGGAATTCTAAAGTCTAACTGTTCTTCATTTCAGACGAATTAAAACGAATTAAGTTTTAGTGTAGAGATGGATTTAGGTAACTACTACCAGGCAGACTCGCTGACCAGCATGTAAACTTGCTGGCTTTGCTGGGCTGACTCTGTGACGGTTAAGAAAAAACTGAAAATGTTGTCCTTGAAGGCGTAGCCAAACAGGAGTAACAACTTCTTCAGCACCTTTCTAACTTCCTTCTTTTGACCTTGCTTACTAGATTGCATTTTGAGAAATGATCTCCGCCTGCTTTGATGGATGCAGTTATTGTTCAGTGAAAGATCAACCTTTCAACCTCAGACCAGTTGTGTTAGCAAGTGAGACATCAAAAGAGGTTTTTCACTGTCACTTACTTGAGTGTTTTTCCCTGTGGGTTAATTAAAAATCAACATACACAAAAGTACATTTCAATTCAATTTTAAAATTGGGATAGTAAGAACTACTTTTTAAAATGGAGATTTGCAATTTCCATGCTTTTCAGACTATTCAAATATTCCTTTGCATTTTTAACTGCCTAATGTATTTGGTTTTGTCTTTTAAAATTATTGCGATTTACCCCATATGTTATGTATGGTTTTCAGATCTTGACTCATGAAATCTGAAAAGAGAGGGTGTAAAATATTTCAGAGTTCTGAGATTTTCTTTTTTCTTCCATATACCTGATTGAATTGCTGAAAAGGGGTCATGGAAGCAGTGAGCACTAAATGCAGTTAATCGGTAACGCTTCATGGTATCTTTGATACTTTCACATCAAATGAGCAGACAAATGTTAAGTTGTGGTACAGTTATGTGCTGAAGATTAAGGGGAAATCAAATTACCTAATATCATTTAAGTTTTTGGTTGAAATTAGTAAATATGTAAAAGCAGCTTTGGACTAAAAACTGTAATTTGACTTGCAGCCATGGAAACATAGTTTATTTTGGCGTTGGTTTTGTTTTGTACTTACAAATTTCAAATTCTTTTTGTGATGCCTTTTAGCTCTATCTTGTTTTATATCTTGAATCTTGAGAGGTCTGATACACTATTTCAGCTTTGTTATGGCTAATGCCAGATTAAACTAGCACGTGTCTGGGAAAACCTCGACCCATGAAGATTGTCTTCTGTGGTTTGGTTGGTTGATTGAGTTTGGGGTTTTTTGTTGTATACTACTAAGCATAAAGTTACTGTTCCTGCATTGTGACTGTGGAGGTGAAAGATAAGACATACTTTGAGTTTAGTCTTCTTTTAACAGATGAAACAATTTCTTTAGGTATTGTCACTACAAAATGTCACTGAAAATCGATAAAGTATCTATGCATGTGAAACAGCCATTCCATCTAAAAATCAGCAAAAGAAGACGTTGCTGCTGTTGTGCATTAACCGAGACATGCAGTATACTTTGTTTTTTCCTCTGAAAAAATCTTGTCTAACAAAGCTTTGCATAGTAGTCTTGAATCAACACAGCTTCAAGTAGTCCAAAGTTAGACTTTATTTCTCTTCAATTTCTGAGCCTATTAGCTATATTCAGGTAAATTTAACAGGAAAATGGTGATTTCATACATACAAGGTTTCTGCCAGTAATGGAATAATCTGATGGCCAAACTTGTGCCCCCTGCATGGCTTCTGATTTGTTTTGAGAAGCAGGAGCATCTGGCTGTGTAGCCATTACACACTTGCCTGCTAGTCACTGTGTGGATAACTCGAACCAGTCTCGTAGTTAATTTCAGCAGTTGCATGGCTAACCTGAGTGGACCCGTGCTCACGTGAAAGGAGGAGCAAGGGTGGACTCATGGAGGATGTAGGGGGCAACATGAGGACTCGGGATAAAAAAGGATAAATAGGGAAGCATAGGAGACTTCAGTTGATTGGAAATCATGTTTCATTAGCGCTGTCATCTTTCTCTAGGTGCTTTCAGTTACTGAAAACTTTTTCACAATTTTCAGGCAAAATTCTACACAGCTGAAGTGTTGCTTTGTTGTTAAATGTCACTTCGAGTTTCCATATGATTTGAATAACAGATTCAGTGTAAAGCACAAAATTCTGTTTTAATTCCAAAGTAAATTTTCTTTTCTTACTGTGGATATAATTTTTAAGCCTACTAGTGTGGTTTGGTTTTGTTTGTTTTTTCTTTTTTTCCCCCTCTGCCTTTTGGACTTAGAGTAACATTTACTAGTGGTGAGTTTTTAGAGATATTCTGGTAATTTTGGTTATAACTGGTAACTTGAAGCATTTCAGAGCAATTTTATATCTTTTCTGAGTGAATTAAGGATGAAGATGTCAGGAAAGTGGTGTTTGTTTTTATAAATTATTTTTTTTAAAGTGTTGGCCAGAAGTATACAGTGAAAACTTATTTGGTTATGTAGAACATTTGCAGTACAGTATTAAATTATTTTGGAATCTATTAATAGGCAGGAAAAGTAAATTAATAATGATCTCAGGTGTTTGCTTAGATCTCAATTGTACATATGAATTGAATTTTTTTGTGTGTGTGTTTGCTTATATAGGGATTTAGGTGAAAAGTTAGTAAATTCTTTAGATCTTTCCCAAACCAAGTGAATTGTATATGATTTGGATGGAAAGGGAGATGAAATATATATGCTTAATCTAAGGAAAAGCTATTATGTCTTTTATGTGTCAAGGAAAGGTGGTGTATTTTTGTGCCTTGGACTTGGAGAGAACCGTCTTGTTCTTTCACTGCTGCTACTTGAATCTGAATGTCTACTTGTATGTGTTTTCCACTTTCGCTCTGCTTTAGAACCTGTGCTAATCTTGATGGTGCTAAGTTATGTGCATCATCTTGAGCTTTTTGCCTGTCTCCTGTAAGGAGAGGATCTTCTGGATCTGCCATAGTTTTTATTGTCGATCTAGGATACTTTGTTTGGCTCAGTTCTAGTCTGTTAATGGAGATCTTGATTTAAGGACAAGGAAACCCCAGTACAAGATGTCTATACTTTCGCTTCACAGTTGTGGAATGATAGTCCTTCCAGTATTTTCTAGTTTTCCCTCACTGCAGCAGCCTGGGGAGGAGCCAAGAGCAGAGAACAGAGTGAACAGTTTGCTGGACAAATTGGAGGAAGGTAGTCTCTCAAACTGTCCTCTGGCCTGCCTAGCCACCAGAAAATAAAGAGCATTTTGGCAGCTGGTCAATGAAAAGCCAGAAGTGGTGAACAGAAGGCTGGGAAGCATGGTTAAAATCTGAATGTCAGCCAGAAAAGCTGGACTTGGGCAGTCTTGCAAATTATGAGGGCAGCCTTATTAATTGAACATGCTGCCTGGTGGAAAAGTTGCCTGAGGCTTAGAGTCTTTATGGGTCAATACTTAGCACTGAAGTGGGGAGAAACCCCTCCATGCCTCAAGCAAAGCTGACAGTGTCAAAAATAAACCTTTGTTGCTGCATTTGCCACTTCAGCTGCATGTTTAATGGGTTTGGTATCCTATTTAATGTGGGTGGGCTAAAGTAGTGAAATAGCTGGTCTCCCTAAAAGACTGAGACTACTGTTTTTCTTGCTCTATTTTTTCAGTTGTTAACACAAGTGTGATATTTACTGATACTGGAATAGTGGCCATCATGCTAATTATTTTTAAGCACTTATTAAAATAACCCCAAAATACAAAGAATGCTGAATATCGCATAGTGAAAATAAATGTAATTAGTTACTTAGAATATCCTGGGTTTGTTTTTCATAATGTCACCTTTTTAAAGAGCTTAAGCTTATCTCTGCATTCCCTGATTTTCAGGGCATTAAGTCATTACTGTGTTCACATATGTTGTTGAAATATGTTAGTTCTGTAATAACTGAACTATATTTTTGGAAATTTCATTATACCTCTAAGTCAAATGGGGGCATATTATTGCACACTTTCAGTAATGTAGTTACTGGAGTAACTTAATAAAGAATGAGGCAGATTTTGAATGCCTTTTTTCTTTGCAGACCTTTAATCAGGACTAGACATGTTCCTAAATAATACTCTATTTGTTATCAGTTATAGCTTTGAAGACCTGTTGTGATACCAAATATTTAACGCGTAGAAGGAGAAGGTGAAGTCATTTAGTTTGAGATTTTGTATTTGCTGTTTTATTTCTTGCACTACAGTTTTTGCGTGTTTAATTAAATCCTCAATTTGATGTGTTAATCCTTAATAGGATAAATGCAGTTCATTTGACTGAAATGCAAATTAAATTTATTCTATCAAGGATTTGATGATCTGAGAGTGTAATCTGGTAATTTCCCCTCCCTCCTCTCTGTTGCTATAGTAATCCTAAATTTGAACCTTGTTTCTGCAGGCTTTTTTTCCTTCAAGTAAGTTTTTTTTAATAGCTGTGCAGTGTGTGCTCAAACCAAAATACTGATAAGACAGACTGCTTTTTTTTTTTCCCATTTGGATGTAACATATGAAGTAAAGCAGAAATTTAGCCTGAACTTGCCTTTTCTTTTTCTAGCTCTGAGGAGACGTTGTTATTCATATTTTAAGCATATCATTAAGGGGGGAAAACAAGCAAATTAAAGGCTCTACTAAAACAAAAAAGGTCCACTCTCTGACTGTCATGGAAAGCTGTTAATAATTGTAATTCTAGAAATGAACATTCAAATTGCACAGGCCAAAACTTTAGTTTAGCATCCAAATGTTCTTGCAATTCCAGTTTTGCAGCAATGTTCAGGGCTTAATTGATGAAGTACTTTCAGCTACTTCTGGTGTGGTTGAACTTCTGACACAACAGTAAATGCAGATAATTCTGGTGACTGTATAAAATATTTGTCTACAATGAAGTGGAATTGCAAGATCTGTTGACGTTAACAGCAAAATGAAGAGGAGCATCAGGAGTAAGCAGAAAAACTGAAAAAGACTGATCACCGGTCTTGTCAGGAAGCATGCAGACAATGAAAAGAGACTAAAATAATTTAGATGCAGGTGAAAGACTACATGAAAAGTTTGCAGTAATTGTCAATGAAGACAGTTTTGAACACATGCACACTGGCAAATAGATCTTACTGAAATGAGGTTATAAAAATTATTTATGTAAAGATAAAGTCAGACTTCCAGGGTGCAGATCAGTGGGAGTACTGTGGAATTTTGAAGCAGGTGGTCTGTGTAGTTAGAGGCTCACTTGCAAGAATTGTTACTAAATATCAAGACAGAGGGGTATTGGGTGGCTGAAGAGCAGCAAAAGCAGTCACTGCGTTTAGAGAAAAAGTTGGTTCAGGATAGTTATTGCATTGTTAGTATGACCTTAATATTCAGGGATTTGTTTAAATTTAGAAAGAGAAGCTATTCTGTATGGAGGTAAGAGGAAAATGGGGTAAGAAGTGATACAGCTCTTAACATAGAATCATAGAAACTCTAAGGTTGGAAAGGACTTCCAAGATCATCAAGTCCAACCGTCAACCTAACACCACCATGCCAACTAGACCATGCCCAGGAGTGCCACGTCTACACGTTTTTTGAATGTCTGCAGGGACGACGATTCAGCCACCTCTCTGGGCAGTCTGTTCCAACCACTCACTAACAGAGGAATACTCTGTCAGAGAAACCTAACGTTTCTTTTTATAAGACAACCTGACTTTTTGGAGAGGATACATGGCTAGAGCTGACCTTTTTTGACTTAGGGGTTTTATAACGTGTAGTATGATTACATGTAAAAACTAGAGTGATGTTTCTGTGAAAATTGATTTAAGATGGTGTCAGGATGTGTTGAGTATGCATGAAAATGGATGACCAGGAGATGGTGTGTTAGGAGTATGTTAGTAGTGGAATTCTCAAGGGTCAATTTCAAGTTTTAGTATTTTCATTAAAAACATTGATGCATTCCTACTACTTGTGCCAGTCTCATGTTTTCTCATCAGATGTCAACTGTCATCAATACAAAAGAAGATTTTGCACAGAATGAAGCTGAGACCTTAGAACATGGCCAGTAGATAAAGGAGTCGTATTTGGTAGCATTAGAAAAATGAAAATGATCTTGCAGCACTTCAGGTTGAGTAACCTATCAAAGTTAGCAACTGTGGAAAGTATTAGGGTAACAAGTATACTGTTGCTGCCCTACTAATATTTTCCACTAAAGAAGTAAAGTGGTACTGACTTTCAGCTGCTGGTGAAAGCTCATCTGGAATATTGTGTCTTAATTCCTATCACCTGCCATCAAGTCAAAAGGGCATTTGGACTGGAGGAGGTATGGGGACTGATGCCTAGAATGACTAAGGGAATGGAGAATTTGCTCTGTAAGGGAGACTGAAAGAGTGTGTCTTACTGATCTGGGAAAACAAAGCATGAAAGAGGTTGCTCTTCGTGAAAATATGAGTGAAGCAACATAGGTCGGTAAAAAGAGTTTCTTAAGTTTGAGGCATGAGAACAAATGGGTGTAAGCTATCCAAGAATAAACCTAGTCTGGAAATTAGAAAAGATGGTTCCTAAGCAACAGAGGCATAGAAGTCTGCAACAGCCTTCCCTTAGGAGTAGTGGAATAAGACTGTCTTTAAGATGGAGCTGGTTAGCTTATGTAAGGGGGCGGAGGGGATATAACATGTAGCTTTCCACGGTACCTTGGGATTTGAACTCCTTGACCCAGAATATGTTTGTTCCCATGATTCCTCTCTTGTTAGTCAAATATGATACAGTAACCTGGCCAGATGCTGTCCAGAGACCAGTAGGTACATAGGTGGTCTGTTTCTCAGACAAATAGACCATTTGTGTTCTGCAGTATAATAAGGGATAATAAATGTTAAACAAGTAGGATGTTTTCAGTACTGTTTTATGTAATATGCTACATTGTATCTTATGTAGTGGCTATATATTATGTTTTGGATTAAGAACCCCCAAATCAACACAGAACAGTTTAACAGATTGAAAGATGAGCACTGTATTTTTTTTCTCATGCTGTTCTGTGTGATTGAAGGAAGCTGCCTACAGTGTGTGCACAGCTACATCGTTGTCTTCATATTTCTCTGAGAATTCTCCTTTGAGCTGTTTAAAAAAAAAAAAAAAAAGAAATTGGTGCAAGCTGAAGGGTTGACATGGTGAAAACCCTGTATACCACATTGCCATGTATTGCCCTGCTGTTACTGGATATTGCTCTAAGACTGTCCATCTAATAAGCTTGGAATGTTATTTTTTTGAGGGAGCATTGTGCTTGTACTAATGAGAGACACTCCCATATCTCTGCATAATAGAAGATTGGTGCTTTTAAAGGAGACTTGACAGAGAAGAGAATTCTACTGCCTTTTCCCTGACAGAAAGACACTAATTGGTAAATTGGGGATTTAATGTTGCCTGAGGTTACAATATTTTTCTAATTTATTCAATTGTTATGACATGTTAAATCATGCTTTAATTCCTGCTGAGGTGTTTCAGACCCAAGAGGGAACTTGTAACGGCTCATTTGTGCAATTGTTTCATCTGTGTCAGTAGTGTATATTACTGTATGTTTTCTGTGTAAACAAACAGAGGCAGAAATACAGTATCTGCTTTTTTTTCTATTCTCGAACTCTACCTTATTCTTTCTAAATGTTGATCTATAAAGTTTCAGTTTTGGAAGGAAGTTGAAGCATGGAAAGTAGTTTGGTTAGGACAGGATAGAAATTTAATGATGTTTGAAAGGTTCCTTCCTGACTGTGCTTAATGCACATTATTGACTTCCCTTCAGCCCTTAGTTGAATTTCCTGTTGATTTTAGGTATAAATAATTCCTAAAGCAGTGTCTAGCCCTATCTGTGTGCTTTGAATGGGATGCCTTTTCTTTATTTATAACAGTATTTTAATGTTTTCAGAACTAAAGTAGAAGACAGAGAACTAGATCTTATTGTCTTAAATTTCTGTGTTCACACATAATGATTAATATGAATGGTAAATAGATAGGCATAACATCAGTGACTTAAATGGCGCTTTGCACATGTTTATGTGTTAATGTTAGCTAAGGTATATCCCAAAAGGGAATTTTTGGTGAAGTGTTTGACAGTTATAATTTTGAAAGCTGATAAAGACTAGTTCATACTTCAGAGCTTGTGGAAGTGTTCACTATTATATTAATACTGACTAAATTGTATTTAATCTGTTTTACTATTTAGACATTCTGTCTTGTCATTTACTGTTAAATATGTGTGAACTAGAGATATCTCATGTCATAAATTGATTTTTGGGGGTGGTTTTTTGCGTTTTTTCTTTTAAGTCTCAAACTCTTTTGCAACAGTCTTCAACGAGTGGATGACTTAGCAGAAGTCATCTGAAAACTCTTGCAATGAGGAGAATTTATTTAGGAATATAGGTATTTTGAAAGAATGCATGGGCAGTAAGAAAATTTCAAAAGTCAAGTTTATCATCTTGACTCTTTGTTCTTAAAATATGCTTTTCAACTAGACCAAGTAGGATTTGTCTTGGTAACTGAATAAGTGTCAGATTAAAGTAAGTAATGTTATTGCCTTGGAGTGATGGAAATAATTAGTGAAAAGCTTTTTTTCTCTTTCTTTCGAATTTGCTTTATGAATATGACAGTGGAAGCTTATCAGTTTTCCCCTTCTGGTGAACCAGGTAATTTGTTTGTTAACTGAAAATGTTATTAAACACTGGAGGGAAGAAAAAGCTTTCTGGCTTTATATGCATTATTAGATATATTATTTTAAATTAATTTCTCTGTCAAAATTGAAGCTGAGTATTTCTTCATTGTCTTGAATGAAAATAATATTGTGTGGTCTAGAATAGCATCCCCTGCAAATGTGGTCTATGCTGTAGTTCTGAAAGTGATGCAAGTTGGAATAACTTAGATTTTCAGCAGCATGTTCAGAACTGACACTTTGGGCTTTCATTTTGTAGAAGAGTGTCATCTGTTATTTTAAAAATATTGTGTCGTGCTAACTGGTGATGCTTTTTTAAAATGCTCTTAGAGGTGCATTTTTCGTGTTGGCATTGTGCCCCATAAAAACTGCATGTTGCACGCTGCGGTTATAAAATCTAAACAGTCTTATAAAGCAAAGATGCATGTTGGGTCCTGGGCTGCATCAAAAACCATGTCCAGGGCTGCGTCAAAAATAGCATGGCCAGCAGGTCGAGGGAGGTGATTCTGCCCCTCTACTCCGCTCTTGTGAGACCCCACCTGGGGTACTGCATCCAGCCCTGGGATCCCCAGTACAGGAAAGACATGGAGCTGCTGGAGCAGGTCCAAAGGAGGGCCACAAATTTGATCAGAGGGCTGGAGCACCTCTCCTATGGGGACAGGCCTCTGAGAGAGTTGGGCTTGTTCAGCCTGGAGAAGAGAAGACTTCAGGGAGACGTAATTGCAGCCTTCAAATACCTAAAGAGGACCTACAGGAAAGCTGGAGAGGGGCTGTTTATTAGGGAGTGTAGTGACAGGACAAGGGGGAATGTGTTTAAACTAAAAGAGGGGAGATTTAGATGAGATATTAGGAAGAAATTCTCCCCTGTGAGGGTGATGAGGCAGTAGAACAGGTTGCCCAGAGAAGCTGTGGAGGCCCTGTCCCTGGAGGTGTTCGAGGCCAGGTTTGATGGGGCTTTGGGCAGCCTGGTCTAGTGGAGGGTGTCCGTGCCCATGGCAGGGGGTTGGAACTAGAGTATCCTTGTGGTCCCTTCCAACCCTAACCATTCTGTGAATCTGTGGTTGACATGCGATTGATCTTTGGAGGATAAATCAGAAAAATCTTATATACACACCGCCAAAGAAGAGAGTGTATATTCTTTCTCGGACTTGTTGGATTGAATTAGTTTCCTTGTGAAGAATGTTAAGGACTGGTTGTTGGAGACAGTGACATCTTCATAGAGCAAATTTGCAACAAGGAAGTACAGTACAGTGACTAGATCATGAGCTATCCAGATTTTGTTACCATTAATTCTTTTTGCTATATTATTAGAGATCTGGACAATGGAAACAAATTAAATTAGAGGAAACAGTATTGTATAGGTTGCTTGAGACTGGAGGGAGAGCAAAACTTGAGGATAACATAGAGGAAGATCAGGGATAAGGTTGATAACAGATTCATAAATAAGAATAATTTAAGCTATATTGCTATTGTGTGTCATTGAACATCTTCATAAAACTATCTGACTTTTAGTGATGTTTGTAGAGGTTCATGAGATTAAAGGAGAAAATCTAATTTAAAGTTTTCTGTTTCATTGTTAGCTGATAGATCTCTGAAATTCTATAGTAAGGTCTGAAACAAGTAGGAAAGAAAATGGTGGGTAAATATGAGGCAGGAAAGAAGGTGGAGGTTGGTTTAGGTTAAAAAAAACAGGTGAGAAAACCAAATTGAAATAGAATAGAAAATAAATTGATACTGAAAGGTCAGAAACAGCTAATCTGGGTTACATTACATAGAAGATTTCACTAGGATTTTTTTCCACGTAATATGTTAGAACAGTTTTTTAAAGTCACATTCTGTTTTAGCCCCTGGGACTTACTGGTGTGAGTTATTGTTGTGGTCAAGAGTTTAGCACAGTGCAAAGTAAGATTACACATTCTGTATCAGTTATACAAGGGGTGTTGAAATATATGTCACTTTTCATGGTATAAAGCATAAGTCAGTCACTGCAAATGAGTGTGTGTGTATTACGCTGTTCTTAAAGCTGCACTGGCCATGGTTAATGAGGATAATTGAAGAGTTAAACTACTATGACTGACTTTGGCAATTTTTCTATTTTAGACAAAGTTTGGCATTTACTTGTGAAACCCCAAACAGTATTTACTCTGGCTGCTACAGAAACTTTGTGTACAAAAGAGAATGCTGCAGAATCTCCTCCTTATGAAATCAGGGCAGTTGACTAAATAAGCATCACGTTTAATACTTACACGTTAGAATTACCAGACTTCTGGTTTAAAAAAACAAGCACATTAAAACTAAAGTCTGAAGCTACTAATTTATGGCCCAAAGGTAGCTGAATTTGAATGACCTATATAGACTGCATGTATTTTGTGTGGGGACTTCCAGGAGAGACATGATAGAATATATTGGTGTCTGAATATGTATAGGAAGGTAGCATTTTAATGTTAAAAGTTGGATAGTAAATGTAATTTATCATGTAGCCCTATACAATATATTTTTGTAGGATTTCTGTTGGATTTCATAAGCTTCTTTGGATGCTTTGTTACTGAACAACTCCAACAAAGTGGGAATTGCTTGTGGCCTAATATGCTTTTAAGCATGTGGATGTGTTAGATCCTATTGAAATCCCTTGAGGGCAGGAGCTTCTATTCAACGGCTCTGACTGCAGGTTCGCATGGGGGGGCCTGTTTACAAGTTACCTACCCTAATCTGTTATCCAGCTCACAGCATGACCACACAAACAGTTGTGTAGGCTCACCAATGTATCAGACACCATGTGGGAATAACTGTCAAGGAAGAGTTCGAAAGTAACACTGTGCTTCTGAGAAAGCATGATATACTTACAGATTATGGAAACAAAGAATTAGAGTAGATGTTTCTGCATATAAAATAATACCGTTGTAAGAACAAATACCACAATACGGCACTAATGCAAGTGATTTTTGTTTTGGTTTCACGCAGTTGTCTTGCCCATCTCCTTGGAGAGTTGCTTACCAGCTTCTAAGATGCTGTTGAGATCAGTTGGACTTCATATGGGCAGAAACTGCTGGCACGTATCCAATGGCATGCTGTTTGGGAAAACACCATAAAAGCTGGGTTTAAAATTCTGGCTTTGAATACTGTGTGCATGTCACTGTGTTTTGTAATTTCTGATGCCAGTAGCCTTTCAGTGAACTTGAAAGAACTGTACATACGTATTTCAGCAATAAAATAGTGGCAGTAGGGTTTCTAGAAGGAGTTCATTTTACAACTTGAGTCAGGAATAAAAGTACTTTGACAGTGCTGTGTGGATTACTTGGGGTGATTCAGCCTGGGGACACCTTATTGTGGCCTTTTAATACTTAAAGGGGGCTTATAAGAAAGGTGAGGACAGACTTTTATGTAGGTCTGTTGTGATAGGACAAGGGGTGATGGTTTTAAATTAAAAGAGGGTAGAATCAGACTAGTTATAAGGAAGAAATTTTTTACAAGGGTGGTGAAACACTGTAACCGGTTGCCCGGAGAGGTGGTAGATGCCTCATCCCTGGAGACGTTCAAGGTCAGGAGCCTTGAATTCAATTAAGTGCAGAATGCTCAGAAGCATGATTTCAGTTTTGTTCTTTTGGTTTTAATAATGGCTTGGTTTAGCTTTGTGAACCACCATAGCCATGCAGAACGTCTGGGACCTTCAGATACTTTGTCTGTTCAGGACAGGCATACACTTCTGTTCTTACCTTATGCTTGGGGCTGAACCTTAGGAGAGGACTTGTGTGCGTAGGACTGGTTCTCTCAGAACTGTATGTGAGGAAGACCGGGAGGGAGAGCTGCCCTAGGGTCTCAGACTGGATGACTGGAACCAGACCTCTAATGTAGATCCAGCCAGTGTGGCCCCTTCAGTGAAGGCAGCCTTTATGACTGGGCCTACTTTGTAACAGCAGAGCATGAGGTGGCCTGTCAATTAACTAGATTGTGGTGTGCGAGGCTCTACATTCTAGTAATTGAGCAAGTATCAGGCTTGGATTAGTCCTTGTCCTCCTGCAATGCAAACAGAACCTTCATGCTGTGGCTTGTGCATGTCCTTCTGTGTGTTGTGCATTCTTCTTTATTCTGTTGAATCTTCGTTTGAATAATGTAACTGTCTGGAGGCTAGAATGGTCCTAGTTAAGAAATAGGCTTAGTAGAAAGTGCGAGAGTGGCCATGATTCCTGAAATGTTGAAGTCTGGGCTGCTGTAGAGAATTGTGATTCTGAAAGTAACTTCACTAAAATGACCATTAAACACTGTGTTTTTGCATGATTCACAGTGATTGGAGAGACTGGACTACTGCATTTCTCTCCATACGTAATTGTGAAACCCTGTAGAGCAAAGTAAAACAAAAAATCTTTTTGCCACTGTCAGGTGGAAATGATGGGAATTTCAGCTGGAAGATAAACCTTGGGTTTGCATGATGTTAATTTATGCAGCTTCATTAGTTTGTGCAATTCTTGCCTGACAAGGGAGACAGCTTGATCAGGAAGATGGTTTTCTCGTGGTGTTTCATCTGTTACCGTGTGGGTGTGCATGACCCTTGAGGCTTACCCAGAAGTAGGAAATATGACTGCATAATTTTGGGGTGGGGAGCGCATTCACACTCCCCTGGGAAAAAGAAAAACAGAAATGAGTTGCTCCTAAAATAGAGTTTACGGGTGTTTCTTGACATTATTTCCTAGTATGGAACAAACAACCACCTAATACAGGAAAATGAGTTCCACTAAGACTTTTATCCATAGTGTATATGTCTTAATCTGTAGATTAAAGTTGTCAAGAGCATTCTGCAAGGATAAAAAAAAAAAAGAATGCTCTTGGATTTGGGAACTGTGTAATGGGATGAATTTTGTCTCACTGTGACTTTCAAGATTTCTGTGAAGATAGTGTTAATATCCTTCATATAAGGCATGTATTTTAAACGCTGTCCAGAAACTTTCAGTGTAAGGTGGATAAAGGATGTTGTAAACTACTTTGTCTTCCTAAAAATTTTCATCTACCTGAAGAACATACAAATGCCTGATTAACCACCATGTAAAGGAGTTTTTTTGAATTTGAATAAGCCTGGCTGTTAGCAGTCTAATTTGGGAAGAGAATGATGATACATATGAGGCTCACATTTCAAAGCTGCATTTGTGTGCAAGTGCAGTATAAAATCTCACACGGAAGGTTTATGTCAACATTAGTACTTAGCCTTGCATTCTCCAAAGATACTTGTTTCCTTCTGCATACAGGCTTTTTAAATTACTGTGTCAAGAGACTAAATGGGTCTTATAATTTATCTGGATTTCTGTCCTTTCCTCCTTCCCCCATCAAAGCTGGGAATTGCTATAAAAGAACTAGGGGATGCCTCCTAGAAAAGCCTCAGCTTAATGGGAATGAGAAATTCATGAAAAATTCAACATCTTTATGGCCTTAATCTGCCTGATTCAAGCCTACTTGAAGTCTCCAGTCTTCATATTAGCCTCCACCTCATTTATGTACTTTGATTCACTCGCTTCTAGCTCAAACTGGTAACACACCCATCAACATTTGTTCTGCTTATGTATCAAACTTGCTGATTCCAGTATAATGCCTGCATGCTCTCCAATCACTGTAGCAATTTCTGAGTTGGATTCTCTGCCAGAAAACAACAGCTGCATTCATGCACCTAGTGATGAATAGTCAGGTTGGTTCCATCTCAGATCTCAACCAACCAGTCTCATTATATTGCACGATTATTTCTTGTGGGGCATTTGCTGTAGGATTTCCAAAGTTGTTGATATATTAAGCATGAGTTCATCAAGCAACAGGAAGTTTGCCTTGTGTATCTAATTATCACTGTTGATGGGTAGGCAAGTTAGATTTTTATTTTTTTTTCCTCAAAACCGGGTACCTCAGAGCAGGAGCTCAGAACAACATAAGTTACCGAATGGGATGTCTTAGCATAACAAAAATAGATGCCATTTAGTGCAATCTAACGTTAGTGACACTGTTCCTTATTGTAATGTGTAAGGACCGCACTAATACTTTATTTTAGCCTGGAAAGTAAAACTTCCAGTTTGCCCTTGCTTCAATAAAAATGTCTTGTCTCCAAATCAGGATGTGTCAGAGCTTAGCTAAGAGCTGTTATTAAGGTTCAATAAGTTCTGTTGAATGAAGAAGTTGAACTAGAGTATTTCGATTTTTGCAGTCTTTTTTGCAGAACTTTTATAAATCCCTAAGCTCTGTTTACACAATCAGAATAAACTGTAAAGCGGAATCTGGTAATTTATGTGCTTGAGTTCTAGAATTTCAATTTCTTAGATTTTCTTGATTAAAAAAAAAGAAAACCGCAAGCACCAAAACCAAACAAACCTTCTCTGCTTACTTATTTAACTCCAGTAAGTCTACACTCCATCTAGATGTCTTGTGGATAAAAACCCTACAGATTCTTTTCCTACTCTTCTCTTTAATCATTCCAGTTTCAGCCTCTGAATGAACAATAATAATAAATGGAAATTTTTCCTTTAGGCATGATCTTTTCCATGTGAGAGGTAAGATTAAGCAGCAGTGCCTCCGTGTCGATGTTCATACACGTCTATAGGCAATTCGCAGGGACCGTGGGCATGCCACCTTCACCGCTACTGATCTGTGCAGTTCAGATACTCCGACTGTCCTTTACAGTCTGTCATAATTTCTATGGCTGACTTGAGCCCTTTGAATACAGTGCATTTAAATTTGATCTAACATTCTGAATGCAATTGTATTTAGAACTAAAATGATCTGATCTTTGGGGTTTTTTTTTTAATCTGATCGGTTGAGTTTAACCCTGGAAACCCTCTGTTCCAGAGGGCAGTACCCAAATGAGTAAGTCAGATTCTTCATTGTAAGTTGAAAGATGTTGAACCTGAATTAACTTTAAAAAAGCCCAGCCAAACATGTAAAATAGCTCTCATATAAGCTGAAATTGTTGCTTTAACTATTCTAGAGCAGTGTTTTTGCTGTTTATGTGTGAAGGGGAAAAAGACCCTGTAACTACTTTTCTCTTCCATGTAGATAAGTAAAGATACAAAATGTCATCCAGCTGTTCTGGAAGAAGTTATTTTTGCAGACTAGTTCAAAGGGTTAAATGATGTTGTTCTGTTCATTGCCAATGTGTTTCAGAAATCTCATCCCCCTCTATTCAGTCTACATGAAAATAACTGGATCCTGGCCAAAATGGGGCCACTTCGCCTATGCACTGCTGCATAGTTGATCCTTTATGCATCACGACTCTAATGTTTTAGATGTGAATACTTAAAGTTACTGAAGTTTCTTGCATTTTTTAAAGTATCAGGGAAACATCTATGTTACTGTTCAAAAATAAGTTTTATTTTCTTCTGTCATTTGTAGGAGCTCATGTTAATCACAGCACATTTTGAAAGCTTAGGTTCTGAGTGGCTTCAACAGTGATGAACATTAAAGATAATTTAAATTTTGAACCTAAGCTTTTTGGGTTTTTAGATCTCTGATAGCATTGGGTCTGTGGGTGGGGGGGTCTTTTCGTTTGTTTCTTTGTTTTTTCCCCAGACGCTGATTTGGTATATCCTTTCTAAAAACCCTAACAAACATTTTAATAAAGTTAAATTTTCATGTTTAACGTCAGAATGTCAACTCTTCTTTATTTAAAAAAAGGGTAGCACTGGATAGATAGTACCATCAGAAAATATTACTTAGAAAACCTTCCACAAAAAGTGAAACAATGCTCTTGTGGTCATATTGCATAGTGGAGGGGCATTGTTCATTTTGCGTATTTTGCTGAAACGTGAGGGCAAAAGAAAATCTCGAGAGAAGAAAACTTCTCTTTCCTCTTGTCTTTGCACTTAGAGCATGTGTGTGAATTTCCCTTAGGTAACTTGCAACTCATACTGTGTCCTGCATTCAAATAAGCTCTGGAGTTCTTTACCTTATGATAAAGCTGCCTGTGAACTCCAATTCTCAGGCGGCGCCCCAGTGTCTCCACTGCTGTGGGAAAGAGCCTGTGCTGTGTGCTCTTCCTCTTGACTTGCTGTGTGAAGCATCCCCAAGTTTATGATGGACAGTGGTAAAACCTTGTCCTCAATTGCAGGTCCTGACCTAGTTCTTATTTCTGTCTAAAGCCACTGGCGCAACCACTGCACATCTCCCCAAACTTGCTGTTCTGTGAAGCAGGAGTAGATTCTTCTTGAGTAAGTGCCACCTCCTGTGTAAGCAGATGGCTTTCCTTCCGGGGGACTGTGTGGAGTACTGCTAAGGAATTCAGGGACTTTCATGCCTTTAAGTGTGGTGTTTCCTAGGAAAATCTGATTTCAAATGCATATATGTGAAAGCTATGGAAATTTTCTTACTTCATTTGTTACACTGGCAAATTAAACATCTAATTTTGCTTCAATCAATTTTGACTCTTTCTTTGGGAAACTGATGTGTGCGTTTGTGTTTTTCAACGTATCCAATTCTGGAATTAAAGTCTAGCAGCTTGTATAACTTCAGTTTAAGTCCAGTGTTCATTTTGGGGTCAGACACGCCTATCGGTTTGTCTCAAGCTTTCTAAATACTTGTTGGATAAAGCTGGGGCCCTGCCCTTGGAAAGCTGGTGATCTGATTTGACCTGTGCTCAAAAATCTGAGGGCACTGGCTTATTGGTGTGGTGGGTGTGCAGCTTGAGAAGTGCATGTGGGTTCATAGAAACCTAAAAATAAGCAGTATTTGGGTCAAACCTGTTTATTTGTATGAACTCATGACCCTGATGGCAAAAATAAATGTACATTTGTTTTTCTGATACTTCTGCTGCCATGCCATCCCATGAATATTAATAGTAGGGGAAATATTTTAATTTTACATTGTCTGGGCCTCAGATACTTTCTGCGCAATCAGAGGATGAAAAGAAAAATTAGTGACTTGACTCATTCTTGTGTAGCTGAGTCTCTGTGGTGAAATTTAATGTAGCAGTAAAGCAAACTGGAAAAAATACTTGTCATCAATGTTATGTGTTCAACAGATTTTATAGGCATAGAGAGACCACCTCTGTACTGCAACCCTTTTTATTCTACAGGTTGTTAAACTTGACTTGAAAAGTCTTTAACCTAAGCAAATCCGTTTCAGTGGACTAAACTGTTGAATACATCTAAGAAGCCTGTGAGACAAGCTAAGGTTTTTGGGAACTTATGTAATTTTTTGTCACTGAAATTTCTCAGGTAAGGTATGCCTGAATGACTCGGATAGGAGATTTGCAGTTCATGGTGCAGAAGATCATTTAAAAAATAGAGATATTCCACCCGATTTGAGGGAAAATTTTCCCTAATTGCAAGTCTGATCAGTTTGACCTGAGCACAGGAGAAAGACTAAGGAGGATTTTTGGTACTGACTGAGTACTTGTGCCTTCTGTCTGACATTCAGTCTCCTGCTGTCACTAATCTACCAGCAGAGGAAGGTGCTATTTTTAAAAAAAAAAAAAGTGCTAGAATACTAGAAGTGCTTTGGAAGCTGCAAATAACATGAACATATTGTGCATGTGGGAACTTTTTTTTCCCAAAGCCAAAGAAAGAAAGGCAGGTTCATAGATTTCAGGAGCAGACGGGCACTTTGATCTTGGTGCAGACAGATAGTAGAAGGTATTATGGAAGTTGGATTAAAAACTTGGTTTTATAAAGACTTTTCAAAGCAAAGGTACTGGCTCAGTATTGTATGCATATCGTTAGGAAACTTCCATCTCTATTCAAGGTCAGATGTATCTGATATTCACTCCCAAGTGTTAAATCTCTCCATACTTTTGTTAGCAGGACTGAAAGGCCCATTCACTTCTGTCACCAGTTAACCTTTCTGGTTAAACTAATAGGTGAAGCTACTGATCCTTACAAGTTGGTCTTCTACCCTCTGGATCATTTTTTTAGCCCTTCCTTGAACTCTGATATTTTATTTTTTTTTTTTAAATATGTACATGAGAACCAGAAATAATATTCTAGTAGTGGTTTTTTCAAAGTTAGAGAAGATAATTTTGCTACTTGATATATTCTCTGTTTTATTTTATGCTCACAATAGACCACATGGCCAAAGCATAATCTTTGCAGTTCTTACATAGTGATCATGGATATAAACGAAAAGAGGGGGGATTTAGATTGAATGTTAGAAAGAAACTCTTTCTTTACTGTGAGGGTGATGAGGCCCTAGAACAGGTTGCCCAGAGAAGCTGTGGAGGCCCCATCCCTGGCAGCGTTCAAGGCCAGGTTGGATGGGGCTTTGGGCAGCCTGGTCTAGTGGAGGGTGTCCCTGCCCATGGCAGGGGGTTGGAACTAGATGATCCTTGTGGTCCTTTCCAACCCAAACCATTCAATGATTCTATTCTATGACAGCTCCTGAATTCAGTTCTAATTTTTCCTTTTCAGGACTGAGTAATTCTGGCTTACGTTTTGTCTCCTTTACATTAGCTGTGTTAAATTGAGTTTTCATAGAATCATAGAATCACTAAGGTTGGAAAGGACCTCTGAGATCATCAGATCCAACCGTCAACCTAACACCACCATGCCTACTAGATCATGTCCTGGAGTACCACGTCTATGCGTTTTTTGAACGTCTCCAGGGAAGGCGATTCAACCACCTCTCTGGGCAGCCCATTCCAATGCCTCACTACTCTTTCCATGAAGAAGTTTTTCCTGATATCCAACCTAAACCTCCCCTGACGCAACTTGAGGCCATTCCCTCTTGTCCTGTCTCTTGTTACTTGGGAGAAGAGACCAACACTATTAATTATGCAGTTCTTTGTGGTTTTTACTTGAGAAGTTTCTTTAACTCTTTGCCTCTTCTCGCAGATAACTAGTGACAGGACTAGGGGGAACGGCTGCAAGTTGCACCAGAGGAGGTTCGGGTTGGAAATGAGGAGACATTTCTTCTCGGAAAGGGTGGTTGGGCATTGGAACAGGTTGCCCAGGGAGGGGGTAGAGTCACTGTCCCTGCGGGTGTTTAAGGAAAGGTTAGATGTGGCACTTAAGGACATGGTTTAGTGGTTAATAGGTGGGGGGGGGACACGGTTGGACTAGATGATCCTTGAGGTCTCTTCCAACCTTAATGATTCTACGATTCTATGACTTGGGATTCGGGTTTCTGAAATAAAATTGGAGACAAAACTCTGGTATTTGGCAGATTTTTATTTGGCAGTGTAATTATGAAGACTCATTTTTGGGGTTCATTGTACAGCAAATTCAGTTTCAGTCTCAATGTTGAAGCAGCTTAACAAATTTATCTGAAAATCATGGTACTTCTGTGAACCATAACACTGAAGCCCATGTTTTTCACTGAACTGTAAGGAGTTATTTTTGGGGCTAATAGCCACCAAAGTAGTGGAAAGGAAAGCTGCCTCCAGTGCCATTACCACCCGTGACAACTGGTGTTCCTCTGGTAAGAGGTAGTGGAAGAAATGCATGACAGTTTGCAGAATTCATACTTTTACATTCTGCTTGGAGAAATGCAAAAGTCACTGGTGAAATTCCTGTTTTCTCCTTTGTGTGCAATTTTACTGATGCATTTGTGAAGCTCTTAAGAGTATCAGAAAAAATGCTTAAGGTGTCTGTGGTTTAAGATACTTACGTAGAGAGTTTTATGATTTCTGCTGTCACTGTCCTTAATCTTTCATGAATTCATGCACTGAACATTTCCAGAAATGCTGTATAAGAAGCAAAAGGAAGAAGCAGATTAAGTTACTGAGTCAAAGAAGTGAAAGCAAGGTAATTTTTGTGTTGCTGAGTTGGTTTGAAACTGTCTTTAGCAAATTCTTGAAGGCTCGAAATGGCTGTTGTGTTGTCATGTGAACTGCTTAGCAGGAGAATCGGAGGAGGAGATGATCTGAAGAGGCAAAGGGAAGTTAAAAGGCTAGGATTGGGAAGATAACAGAGACCTGGTCAATAGAAGATAAGAGTTAACACTTTCAAGAGTCATTCCCTTTTTAATCTTATTCCTAGTCCCATTTTTAGATTGGGATTTCTTCCTATGTTTAATTAGCTTGGAATGAGCTGTTTGTTGGAAATTTGCTCTTGCTAACATAAATTAATAAATTATGTTAGAGAGGGTATAACATAAAAACGGTACCAATGGTGAGCGTAGGCTGCAACCGTATCTTCCAGATGATCACGTCTCTGTCTCTGCTAGTAATGCCTCTGT